>CM050326.1:20592612-20636186 GCA_027475135.1 Bactrocera correcta
ACTCCCGAAACAGAAACGCAACAAAATTGCCAAGAGACACCATGCTGCTCAAAGGCATTAAAATCTCAAACGCTACACAGCGATAATCATAGTAGAGTACTACTACCCACAGCAGTTGTCTCCATCGAACATCGAGGAGAACTGTTCAAACTAAGAGCCCTAATAGACCAAGGGTCCCAACGATCCTTTATAGCGTCTAAGGCCCAAAATAAATTAAAATTGCCAACAAAACAAGCCAATTATGAGATTACGGGAATGGGCGGAAGAGTAGTACAAAACTCTAACAAAATATGCCCCATTACCCTAATTTCCCCCCAAGCGGATAAGCGCATTCAAGCAAATGCTATTGTCTTACCGCAACTAACAAACATGCTTCCAAGCTATCAAATAAGTAGCAAGCATTGGGATAAGATTTCACATCTGACTCTAGCAGATCCCAACTGCAACACCCCCGCTCAAATAGACCTTCTATTAGGCAGCGATCTTATATCTCAAATAATACTGGAAGGTGTTGAAAAAATTTCGAAAACATTACTGGCGCAAAATACCATTTTCGGATGGGTCCTAAGTGGACTAGTTGCGGAACCAGTCACAGCAATGACAACTCAAGTTGAGGAAATCTCTAACGAGTACCTCAATTCACAATTGAGAAAATTTTGGGAGCTAGAGGAACTCCCCCCCATTCCAATTACAACACCAGAAGATCAGTATTGTGAAGACTTTTACAAAGCCACAACTACTCGATCAGCCAATGGTCGGTATGTCGTACGACTACCACTAAAACAACAATTTCCAGACACACTCGCCTTAGGTCACTCTCGCACCTCTGCAATGCAGCAGTTTCTAAGTATGGAGAAAAACCTACTTAGAAAAGGTGAGCTGAAACAAGATTATGATGGTGTCTTGGAAGAATACCTCCATTTAGACCACATGGAGGAAGTAAGCCCATGTGAAAAAATCATAAGAGGCAAATATTACTCTTTCTACTTGCCACATCATGCAGTAGTAAAGCCTGACAAAAAAACAACAAAAGTCAGAGTTGTCTTCAATGCCTCCAGAACCACTAGCTCGGGGAATTCCCTAAATGACATTCTATTTACGGGACCCACACTCCAACCAGATCTAATGCTCCTCATATTGAACTGGCGTATATACAAATACGTATTCAATGGGGATGTCGAAAAAATGTATCGACAAATAATTGTTCATAAAGATGATCAAGATTTCCAACGGATTATTTTCCGAAAATCTGCCAATAGTCCACTACGCGACTTTAAATTAAAAACAGTAACCTTTGGCGTAAACTGTGCTCCATACTTAGCCATTCGCACACTCCACGAACTGGCAGAAAACACAAGGTCAGAATTTCCTCTGGCAACAAAAATCTTAAAAACACAAACGTATGTAGACGATATCTTGTCTGGGAGCCACAGCCTCTTATCACAAGTGATAAAGGCCCTCAACACAGCAGGGTTTCCCCTAAAAAAGATCACAGCTAATCACCCAAATATCTTGCAAAATATACCAAACGACAAGTTGTTGGATACTAATTTCCTTATATTCGAAAAGGAAAGTACAACAAAAACACTGGGCATCCAATGGAATGCGATATCGGACCAGTTTTCATACACGACTGAGTCTATATCCGCATTATCCGCCATTACAAAACGCCAAATTCTCTCCTCTGTGGCAAAACTTTTCGACCACGCAGGATGGCTTTCGCCAATTATGATACAAGCGAAAATCCTGATCCAAGAATTATGGCTAGACGGAACTGACTGGGACGAACAAGTGAAACCTCTTCGCTTAGAAAGATGGTCCCAGTTTGCTAATAACCTAAAAGACATTTCGCAGATACACATTCCACGGTGGGTAAACTATTCCCCCGAATACAAAGTGGAACTACACGGCTTCTGCGACGCCTCTGAAAAGGCATATTGTGCCACTATATATGTGCGCACCCAAAGCGATATTGCAACTACAAGCCACCTACTAGTGGCAAAAGCAAAAGTTGCGCCTCTAAAAACCATAAGTCTACCACGACTTGAACTCTGTGGCGCCCTGCTCCTAGCAAAGCTAGTCTCCATGGTGCAGACCCACTTAAACATGGCAAAATATAAATTATACCTCTGGTCCGATTCCGAAATCGTTCTAGCCTGGTTAGAAAAACCACCACACGCGTGGAAAACATATATTTCTAACCGAACGTCTCAAATACTTGATCTAGTAGGATCAGCCACTTGGCGCCACGTAGCCAGTGCTGACAATCCTGCCGATCTTGGGACAAGAGGGTGCAAACCCCTTCATCTCGCCACCACCACCCTCTGGTGGAATGGCCCCCGATGGTTAACAGAATCTCCCGATTTTTGGCCACAATCGCCAATGCGCAACATAATTGCCCCAGAAGGTCGAAAAATCGCCACTTATCACACAACAATGGATGATGATGACATCCTTGAACGATTTTCATCGTTCCCCCGAGCACTCAGAGTAGTCGCCTATATTCTCAAATTCGTAGAGCGACTCAAACTTAAGATAAAGGGAGCAACTTGCCCCCAATGCGATACATTGACGCACCAAGACTTACAAAAAGCGAAGGTCGCTCTTATCGCATCAACCCAAACGCGCTACTTCAGCCGCGACCTAGGGTTACTAAGAGAATCGAAGCCAATTGACAAAAAGAGCACACTCTTAGTACTAAACCCATTTATAGACACGAAAGGTCTGCTTCGTGCAAACGGCCGGCTTGCTAATTCCAGCCTTACGTATAACGAACGCCATCCCATAATAATACCAGAGAAATCCTCATTTGCCACATTGTTCATCAATTATATCCATATACTCATGTTACACGCCGAACATCGCCTCATGCAACATATGGTACGTCAAGAGTACTATGTTCCCCGCCTTAAGCCCCAAATCAAGAAGTGCATTTTCACGTGCAAGGTCTGCACTATGCACAAGCAGAAAATGAGAACGCAGATTATGGCAGCACTTCCACCGGAACGCTGTAACTTTGCTCTGCCTTTCACCACTACAGGTGTCGACTTTGCTGGCCCTTTTCAAATAAAGGCTCCATGCTAAGGTCTCCCACCCTGATGAAAGGCTATGTGGCTGTCTTTGTCTGTTTTACGACAAAAGCAGTACACCTTGAGCTATGTTCCAATCTGACAAAGGAGGCTTTCCTCGCGGCATTTGCTCGCTTCGTCGGACGACGTGGCTTTCCAACCAAAATCATGAGCGATAATGGTAAAACATTTATCGGAGCTCAAAGAGCCACAGAGAAACAATTTGTGGATTTTATGAAACAAGTCTCACCTGACATTATTCAAAAATATGCTCCCCAAGGCATCAATTGGCAGTTTATCCCCCCAAGCGCTCCACACATGGGTGGTTTATGGGAATCAGCCGTAAAAAGCTTCAAATCACATTTCAAGAAGCTAGCTGGCACTTATAAATTCAATTATGAAGACTTCACGACCCTCTTAACTAGAATTGAAGCCGTTCTCAACTCACGGCCTCTCGCAGCCCTCTCACAAGATCCATCAGACTTTACAGCCCTCACACCAGGGCATTTTCTTAAAGGAGCGCCCATTCTGGCCACACCTGAGCCAGGCGTGGAGTCGCTTTCCTTATTAAACAGATGGGAAAGAATTAAAATTCTCCATCACGATTTCAGTCTTCGATGAAAAGAAGATTATTTAAAGGACCTCCACAGAAGGTACCGGTGGAAAACACCAGAAAACGCGCCTAAGCTTGGAGATTGTGTCTTAATTCATGACGATTGTCTCCCCCCCACTGAATGGCGGCTTGGCCGCACAGAGAAGCTTTACCACGGCTCCGACGGTCATATTCGCGTAGTTGATCTCCGTACGCAAAACGGAACACTAACTCGGCCGCTCGTTAAACTATGCTTTTTGCCCACAGCCGATAAAACCAACACGTAAACCGTAAACAATAAACGATAAATCGATATAACCCGCAAAACAAACCACAAATCCTATCTTAATGAAAACCGCAAACGTAGTAATAGATGGGTGGTCCACATGACTACCCACCAGTGCCACCTAACGTAGCACCAACTATCATATCCGTATACCACAAACATATAACGTAAATATCTTTGACAGATCAAATGGATGTCGATATGCCGCCAGCACCAACGCCAGCCGTTCGGTCGACCATTCACGTGCCACGAACGGGGCCTACACCAGCCCCTCGAAATCCCACGGCCACAACGCAACCAACCGCTGCCCGAAGTGCAACACCCCGAAGTGCAACACGCGCAAATCCGACGCCGGTGCCAGCAGACCCACAGCGCCTCCGATGCCCGCTTTGCCGCCGCCCCCACAGGTTGCCGCACTGCGGCATTTTTAAGAGGATGCTGCCTCCGCTCCGCCAGCAGATTGTCCAGGCACATGGCCACTGCCTAAATTGTCTGGCACCTACCCACTCCACATCGGAGTGTACATCAGGGTATACCTGCCAAATATGCATGCGGCCGCATCATACGCTCCTTCATCGGGACGGCAGACAACTACTTGCTCCCTCCAGTCGGGCTACGACCCGACGACCGCAGGCGAACCGTGCTGCACGACCACGAAGAGCTGAGCCACCACCAGAATCCCGAACACGTACTCGGCGCCACCAACCCAATACCTCTACGCGGCGGCGTCAACCTAGGCCGCGGTCTCGCCAACCTACTGGACTCAGTAACATGGTGGCCACACTGCAGCAATTGCAAAGGCTACTAGGCTAATAATTTGCCTAGGGGGGCCGGGATGTCTAAATGACTCTCGGCCTACCCTGTAATGAAACACAGCCACACCACATTTCAACACAAATCATCATAACAGCACACCACACTCACCACTCACCTTCCACATCACTACACATCACACCAATACACTCAAACATGACACCACACTTCCAACTAGAACACAAAAAAAAGGGACGGACAACTCCAGCCACTTCACTTCGCTTTTACTTTCGTACGAGTCGACTCCAAGCCTTTGCGCATACGCTTTTCGCAGCATCGTTGTTTTTTCTTCCCGCATTAATAATCGCTCGCCGATTCCGCCGCCAATTGGCCCATCCATCATTTTATGCAATATACATAAATATATCCCTAAAAGTTGTATCAACGAAAACCGTGCTGTGCATCCCATAGCATTATTTAAAAAAAATAAAAGTGAATTCCGCAATTCGGGCTGTGCATTATTTCTTCACAACAATTAAGGTTGGAAGCAAAGGTGAGTTGCACAGGTATTGAAACAACAATATTTATAGATATATCCATGGTTTAATAAAATATCACAAAAAAGTTATCGTAACAAAAAGTATAGTATGAAGGTACTTAGATTACAATTTTATACATAAAAATATGTATATATTTCAAATGCATAAAATACATAAACATTGCTATACACTAAATACGATCTTCTTGAAATGAAATCGCTCCCTGATTTATAAAATAATCTGCCAAAAAATCCCTTACACGGAATGCGAAACTAGATGCATTGCGTCGAGCTGTACTTATTGAATGTAATGCACCTCCAACACTCTCTAAATCTTCACGCCATTCTCCCTCCAATATTCCATGGTCTGCGGTGTCTGTGTCTACAAATGTATCTGGACAATACCAACGATTATGGTCATTCAACATTACAAAATTGTGAAGAACCAAGCAGGTTAACACAATTGTTTCGCAGTTCTTTGGGCTAAAGTCTATTACCTTTCGTAGAACACGCCATCGAGCAGTTAAAATACCAAAGCTATTTTCGATTACTCTACGAGCTCGGGATAACCGGTAATTGAAAATTGCTTTGTTTCGTGGCAGCTGTGCACCGGGGTAAGGTCGCATTAAGTTTTCCTTCAATGGGAACGCTGCATCGGCCACAAAAAAATGTGGAAAATCTGTTGAGGATTCATTCCATAATGGAGCTCTTGGTGGTAGTGGCAATTTGTTTTCCAAGAGTGCTTGACCAAATTTAGTTTGCTAAAAGACACCTTGAAATAAAATAAAAATAAGTAAATATTGAAATATTGCAAATCTTTTAAAATACCTCCGTCACTTTGCCCGCCATAGCTACCAATGCTGGCAGAGGTGAACGTATACCTAGCGTCGCAGGATGCCATTAAAACTATACTATAAAACTTTTTATAGTTATAAAATAACGAGCCTGAATTTTGTGGAGGAATAATAGCTATATGCTTCCCGTCAATTGCTCCGACACAGATGGGTATATTCCACAGTTTTAAAAAATCTGCAGCAATGTCTTTATATTGTGCGGTAGTTGGCTCGCTAAGGTATATCGGGGACAGGTGTAACCAAATTATTTCACACGTTTCAAATACGATATTCCGCACTGTTGTTTTCCCTAATTTATGCATTGAGGCTATGATCTCAAAAGGTGTTCCATAAGCAAGGTACCTAAAAAATAAGTGAGAATACAATTAAATGAATATATGTACTTCAAGGATTGTTTTACTTACATTAAAGTTATAACCACTCGCTCCTCGACGCCAATTTGTTGTTTTGGTTTTTTTAAAAACGGACTTATAATATTTAAAAGAAGGTTGTATACTGGCCGATTCATCCGTGTTAAAGCAAATAGTTTTTGGTCGTCTTCTTTTAATTTTAAAAAGTTCTTCCAGAAGAAACCATTTGGGTTTCTATCCCGATTTGCTGGATGAACGGACCAGCGGCGCTTACGTCTTCTTAATACTTTTCTTCTTTGAAGGCGAAGAATATTTAAATATAATAGTTCATGGAAAATAAATCACTATCCATTATTAAAGTTAATATATTCAGCAAAACAATTTGTTTTAATATTGATTAAATTTTCACAAGCTTCACATATCAAGTAAAACGTCACATTTGTGTGCTCTCTCAACATTCAATAACAGCTGATTTCTACGCGCTGTGTTTAGTATAATTGCAGTTACGTTTCACAAGTCACCTTTTTCGAAGCTGAGTTGAGTCAAGCATGCATAACTAGAGCTTAACGATTCGACCCCAGCTTACTTCTTTAAGAAGCAGAAGGAGTATTACCGGAAAATTTACAAGGAAATATTTCAATAAGCGTATTCCATCAAACTCATAAATGCCTCATAAAATTCATAAACTCATAAAATTCTGTGCCTTATAAATGAGCTGTCAAAATTTGTATGAAAAAAAGTTTACGCGTTTCGTATAAAACTATGAGGCAAATTCGGCGCGTATTTGCTTCATAAACTGATATTTTGTTTTAGTGTTGCCATTACACAAAAATAGTTTACATTTAGTGCTTCAAAAAAGTAAAGTTTTTAGTGCAGGCAACACTACTTGCAAAGAAAAAAAGAACGGTCAAACATTTGTACTTGTTGCAAAATTTTGTTTAATTTAAAGAAATAAAAACCATCTAAAACCTTTGTATAATGAGTGCATCAGTAAGTATTACTTAAATAAAACAAACGCAACACTGACAGAAAAGTGAAAATACCTATTTACGCGGCTTTTATACGTATGAAAAAAAGGAGCGTTCCAAAAAACTAAAGCGTAAATTTTTGAACTTATAAGTTTGTACATTTACGAGTTTGGTGGAATACCCTAAATATTTGGTGGTTACATAAACGAAGGTAAAGTATACGTCGGCGATATAATACCATTTTTTTTTTTTTTTTGTTTTTTAATATCGGGTTTTTAATTTATACCGTATATAGAAGTATTTGATAAAATAAATGTTTAAATAAAATGTTGCTTAAACGGTTTTGTTTGCAACCGAAGTTATTAGCATATATAAATATATATACATAAAAATTAAGACCAAAAAATGGAACGAATACGACTCACATCGATTTCCCTCAAGGGTTTTTGGCTTATCTCGATCAGAAGTGAGTGTGAGTGTGTTGTCCAGTTCCTCCTCTTAGTTGGATGCCAGCTATTATTCCACCTTCCATTTTCCCATATTCCTTTTATTTTTGATTCTAGTTAAAATTCGCGCCTGTATACTTTGTTGTAAGTTTTATTTGTTTTTATTTAGTTTAGTTCGCACTCTTTTGGTTCCTTTTTGGGTTTTTTTTATGAGGTGAGATATATTCTCCAATTTTGTTCTTTTATTTAATAAGAATTTGGTACTGCTGTTGACACTTTTATTTTTTGTTTCTAATTGTTGTATTTTATATACGTATATATTAATTTTCCTTCACTTGTGTACTTGTTTGTATTTGAGTATGTAAATTCACGGCACATGTATTCTTTTTCCACAACACTTGATTTTATGTTTTTAGATTTATTTAATATTATTTTATTTTATAAGGACCATGAATTGACTTATGTACCACCTTTATCGCACTCACCGTATATGTATAATAAAAAAAACCGTATACACTTTAATTGTTGATTTAAGTTTCGAATTTATTTCCTCATAAACAAGAGTATAAAAATGATTTAATTCTGAACAAGATGGTCGCAAAACAAGGGGAAAACTTTCGCTTGACAAAAAGGTACAAAATATTTTAATTTAAACATGCTGTTCGCAGAAAAAGGTAAACGTTCGCCAAAGGAATCTTGCGGATCGAACCGATGTCGTAGCGCCGTGATTTTCGATCATGTTGTCTGTCCTTTAGTTACTTTGGTTCGGCGAAAGGTAATGGTGTGCTGTTCTCTTGAGTGATGAGTGCGTGATATCATTGTGTGGGTGTTAGAGCGTGGTGAATAATGTGACAAATGATGAAGAGTGTGGAGAATGTTGCGTACCAATGTTGCATATATAGATGTGTGGGATGGTGCTGACGGGCAGAAGTGGGAAGGCTGATATTAATTTAGCCATAGAGTTTTACTTATATGTGTATATTAATTATAAATCACGTATTATAAATATACATATGTATGTATAAGGAAAAAGTTAATATAGAAAAACGAATCGCGCGAAAAAACAAACAAAGAAAAATCCTTCAAAATCCTACATATATGGTATTTAAGATGTGGCAACGCTCGTTTCCTCATAATCGTAAACAATCTAACCTTTTCAACGATGAGTTTGGTAAGTGTATTTAAATTAATAAATTCAGGTAAAATATAACAAAATGTATATTTAATATTAAGAGTGTATATTTAAGTAGGGGAAGGTGGGGAATGTTGGGCCACGTTTTGACTTCGGTTAAAAAGTCACATAAAAGTTATTTTTTGTGAAAATTCCAAAGCATGGATTTGTAGTGCGAGTCGTAACCTTCCTTTTGATAACATTGGTTTGATAAAATTCTACAAAAATTTAAAAGTTATAGCCATTGGCGCAAAAAACCTGATTTTGCGATTTTGAAAAAAGGTGGGGAATGTCGGGCCAGTCTGTAAATCGATTAAAACATGATTGTTACCGACGAAAAACGTTTATTTATCAATGGAAATGAAAGAGAGATTCATAAATAATAAGAAAAATAGGAATTGGCGAAAAAACTTATTCCGACTCGCAGTGGATGCAGGTGTAAGTGTTCGGCTTCGGTCCTGCACATTTCAAGTGAACCCCTCGATCACAAACGATGCAATGGGCCGTGTTTTGACGATTCTCGTGCTTCGGCATCTTTTTCTTGCAAATCGTGCAAAAATCGAAGTCCTCTTCCATGTCGGTTTCGGTCGGAGACGGGCTTCTCTTCCGTGGCGTCTTCGATTTGCCACGGCCTTTTTGCTTCTTGGCTGCTGGTTCATCGGCTGCCTTCGTAAATTTTTGCCGCTTTTTTTCGGCCTTGTCACGCAGATCTGCGACAACCTCACGCGATGTCAAAATCGTTGACTCCATTGTCTTGCGGCCACGTTTTGATTTCGGCGCAGGTGTGCCCAATTTCAACGGGAGCCGAAACAAGAGACAACGACGATGATGCAGCACCCCTTGTTGAAGCTGGGGCCCTTGTCGAAGCCTCCGACGTTGACACCTCCTCATTCGCAGCAGTCACAATGGCATCACCAGAGGCAAGAACTCGACGTTGATTGTCGGCGTCTTTCTCTTCGTCACCCAAAAAATTTTCGCCGCTCAGTTCCGAAGCGACAAAGTCAACTTCAGTGAAAATTTGCGGGTTGAACGGGTAGATGCCAGTTGTTAGGAAGCCGGATTTGATGGTTTTCGGCGTTAACATAACATCGAGGCACTGATCGACAAGGAACGGCACATGATGCAGATCGAAAGTGACACCAATGTTGGACTTTTTCCATGCATCATGCTTCACGGTCATCATGCCTTTAAATGGTGCAAATACCGCAACATCTAGCGGCTGCATTTTGTGCGTGCATTTCGGCGGAAAAGACAGCAACGTGATGCCATGATCCAACGCCAAATCTATCGCCTCGATCGATAAATGGGAACCGTGGTTGTCCAGCAGCAACATGGTTGGCGAATCGGCATTAGCACCGGTGTGCTTGATGAAATGACGCATGAATTGAGGGAATACGTCAGAGTTCATGTAACCAGAACCGTTCGCAACACCAACAGCGCCATGACTCGCATGAGTCATAAAAATCTCTTTCATGTTGACTCGGGGGAAGAGGAAGAATGGCGGTATAGACTGGCCACTAGCGCTGACGGCCAAAGCCAAAGACACATTGGTGCATTTTTCGGCAGATGTTGATGAGCCGACCTGCTTTTGTCCTTTGCGCGCGATGGTTTTGACAGGTCTGGTTGGCACGGTCGGGCACCGGTTTCATCCATGTTCCATATTCGGTGAGGTTCAAACGGCGTCTTACCGAGAACGGATGAAAGGTTGGCAAAGAATACATCGACATTCTCTTTGTTGAATCGCTTCGCACGGCTCTGGCTTACTTGCTCTGGTGTTCGCAGTGACAAATTTTTGTGGCGTTTCATGAACGCCAACTGCCAATCCTTACTCGCCTGTTGATTGTCGTTCCATGGATCCGGATACGACGCGCCAACTTTCCGAGCAAATTCATACGCGAGCTTACGAAGCTCCATCAAACTAATTCCATAGTTGATGTCGCTGGCCTGGAGAATGTAGCTTATCAGCGCCTTCTCTTGTTCGATGTTGAAGATCTGAAATAAAAAAAAAAAAATTATTTATTATTCGATGAAAGAAAAAGAAAGAAATCAGCAGAACTCACTGTTTTTGTGCCCATCGTCATGCTTTCAGCCAGCAAATTCTTCATTACATCGGCATTGGCAGTAGTAACGTCGATGCTCGCACCATGAAATGCTGCAATAAAACGCATCAGGTTGGTCCTCGGAATTTTGTGTGCCGTCGCAGATTGTCGAACGCTGTTGTGATGTATTTTCACCGACTTGATCGCCTCCAAAATGTTGTCGAAATCAAAAATTTTCTCTTGTTTGGGATAGTACCGCGGATTTTCGGAGTACGAAACTATCAGGAAATGTTGAAAAACTATTGTGTTGTTGAAATTCTGCACGAAAAATCGCTTATACACGTCAAATATATGAAGTTAGCATGTCAAATGTAAAAAACTATGTGGCCCGAGATTCCCCAAACGCTCATATTTGCAAAATGGCGGTGGATAATGAACACAATGTAAATTCGTGCAAAATTTCTTTTGTGTGTCGAAGGCTAAAGGCTCAACTAATATTATAAACATATTTACCTGGATGAATTTATTGTGAAATGTGAAAAAAATCAACTGTACACAGAGTTGAAAAAAAACTTTCGGAGTGTCGAATTTCTTTTTGTTGTCGCAGAGAGGTTATAACACGTGTTCACAGCTCGAGTGCTATATAGAAACTGAGCTTAGTATGAGACGAGCCGATGACAGTTGGTTGCAGCTGTCAACCTACACTAGGGAAAAAAATATCACGCTGGCCCGGGATTCCCCACCTGCCCAACATTCCCCACCTTACCCTATACAAAGTGAAAAATGTGAAAAAATTTAGTGATACATTGTGAAATACTAAGTTTTATTAATACAAATTTTTGAGTTTTTAATCCAGAATATTTCAAATAATATAAGTGTTAGCAACATTATTTTTGCATATTCCTTCTCTGGTGAAGCTCCCATACCCCATTTATACCGAACCACGTTTTTTTAAACCCAATTCCGAATCGGAATCGTACCCAGAATCGCCCAGTTATTTAGCTGTTATATTTCGTTATTTTGAGATGTATATAAATCTGGATGAAGTTACATGTCGATAAAAAAATATTACATTTTCTATAACCCCGCATTTCGACAGGCTAAAGTTTATGACATTGCCATTGCCTGTATGTAGGCATCTGTTATCATAACATAATCATTTTTGAAATGGCATCGGGAAGGTAGATGCGAGTTGATATAGCGTATGTTTCGATCTCTTGAACTGTTTAATTTTTATATGGATGAAAAAAGTATACGTGAAAAAAGTAGATAAATAAATTTTTCTACAAATGTATTTCTTGAAAAAAAAAAAGATCTTATATTTTCAGACAATAAAAATCGTATAATATAATAGAATTTTAATATACCAGTTAAATTAATACATTTAATATTAACCATTGTTTATGCGACTTCTTGGCATGTCGCCCCTCAACACAAAATTCATCACACCACACAACATTCAGCACACAACACAACATTCATCACACAACACAACATTCAACACATAACCTACATCATCATATACGCAACCCCACGCAACAAACCAACCGCCTGGAGTTAGCAATCCAGAAAGCCGGCGGATTATCAGAGAGACAATACGGCTTTATAAAGAAGAGATCCACTATTGACGCACTACGAGAAGTCGTCGATACTGCGAAATGTGCAGTAAGTGGCAAAAGATGGAAAGGTGGCACAAAAAAGTACTGCGCGCTGATTACTCTGGATGTCAAGAATGCGTTCAACTCAGCAAAATGGGCACACATAATCAAAGCCCTGGATGAAATACGGGCCCCTGAATACCTCATAAACATAATAACGAGTTATTTTAAAAACAGGAGGCTGATTTTTGAGACGGACGAAGGCACCAAGAACTACTCTATCTCGAGTGGTGTACCCCAAGGCTCAATGTTAGGCCCACTATTATGGAATGTTATGTACGATGGGGTGCTAAAAAGACAGCAACCAACAGGTATTAAACTAGTAGCTTATGCGGATGATCTCATGGTGGTAGCAGTAGCCAAACAATTAGCTGACCTGAGAAATAAATGTAATGAGTGCATAAATGGTCTACGCCAATGGTTCTCTTCTGTGAGTCTGAAACTGGCGGAGGAAAAAACAGAAGTTTTACTCATAAGTACTAGGAAGATGGAAGAACGAATAGAGCTCACTATAGGGGAGTGCGAGATTTCCTCGCAGCCGCAACTGAAGTATCTGGGAGTAATATTGGACTCCAAATTAAAATTTAAAGAACACCTGGAGTATTCTTCCGCGAAGGCAAATAAAATCTATAATGCCCTATCGAGAATGATGACCAATAAAGGCTGTGTGCGTTCCAGCCGGCGATTCTTAATAGCGAAAGCAATGAGTTCCGTAATACTGTATGCGGCACCAGTTTGGATACAGGCAATGGATATAAAAGCGTATGCTAAACAAATAATTGCAGTGCATAGGCTTTCTGCAATTCGAGTAATACGTGCTTTCCGGACTATATCAACCGACGCTGCTGAAGTTTTAGCCAGCATGCCGCCCATTGACATTCAGGGAGATGAACTCGAGCGTTTATATCATCTATCAGCGCCTAAAACAGTATCGGCAAAGACAGAGGAGAGGAACAATAGCATCAAAATGTGGCAGGAGCGGTGGAATTCCTCATCCAAAGGGCGTTGGACCCACCGACTTATACCGGACATCCATTCGTGGATAGACAGACGACATGGGGACCTAGACTTTCATTTGACCCAAATACTTAGTGGACACGGGTGCTTCAGAAGCTACCATTTCAGATTCCACAATGACATTAGTCCGAACTGTCCGACGTGTACAGAGCATATAGAAGACTCTGAACATGTACTATTTTATTGCCCTAGATTTTCAAATACAAGGGAAAAACTAAAAACAACACTCGGTGGTAGTTTTACAGTCGATAATTTAACGACACTCATGTGTCAGTCGACCGATAAATGGAAAGCTGTCAGCGAAGCGTCAGCATCCATAATGACAAAACTGAGACTTTTTGAACAATTTAGGCGTCCGTCAGTCCGCACGATAGAGGAGGCTTAAATGTCTTGTCCCTCCCACGAAGTAATACTTAACCGGTGGTTCCGTGGGAGAGTCTTGAGGTGGGAGTAGATTAGGTTTAGCGGATTAAAGTTCCGCACTCCGGCTTTCGATGCTTTCCCCTACTATAAAAAAAAAAAAACCAACCACACTACACACACACCACACTTTATCGTTTTCACCATCTAACCGATCAAAAAGGATTGGTTAGATCGGGGTGGCCCTAATTCGCTTTTTACGCCCGTATCGAGGACACACATCTCGCCAACTCGTTCACCGTCGAGTCGCCAATTTTTAATATTTAGGCAATTCACAAGCTTTGTTGTATGTCTTATGTCATATTTTAATATTCTTAAAAAATACGACACTTGTGAGCACCCTTAACTGTTGTATGTCATATTTTGTCATATTTCCACTTATGTACCGGATTGAAACGGCGGCGTTTTGGTTTACAGTGCAATAAAATCATTTGCAACCACATAAACACCAAAATATTTTCATATTTCAGTCATATTAAACTTAATTTATCTGAATATCGTGGTTTCCTTCCATATTAATAACGAAATTTATTAAACTTATTAATTTCAAACACTTAAACGCCAATAATAAGAAAGTAAAACAAATACAGCTAATAGAATAGCGAACTCAAGAACATACCACGCAGTGTTGTATCAGTCATATTTTAATTTTGCATGTGAAACAACAACAGTGTTGGTATGACAGTCATAAAAAAATATGGCAATATGACGATATGACACACTATGACACCTTGTGAATACCCTAATTATAAAGTTCTGGTCCAGAGTTGGAGTCCCCATCCGGTCGCGCGTGTGTGTGTGCAGGAGCATCAACTGTGAAAGCGAACAGTGTCCAAGAAAAAATAAATAACGAATTATATCTTGAAATTTGTATTAAAAATACTAAAGTCTCGCTCGTAAAGGGAAATGCATACAAATATAAATTGATACATTTTTATAGATCTTTAATTTAACCAAACCCACAAAGGGATACATAATCCAAGCGTAAGTATTCCCCTTAAACTAACAAATGGTCCTTCGAGCCTCTCAGAAAGGCACCTAGGATAAAAAAAAACCACAAACGTAAAATAGAAAATCTAATATATAAAATTCTCGTGTCACGGTGTACGTTATTGAACTCCTCTGAAACCGCTCGACCGATTTTCGTGAATCTTAGCGTGCATATCGGCTAGGGTGGAGAATCGGACAACATCTATTTTTCATCCTCCTAAATGTTAAGGGTTGTCCACCCCTAAATTTTTTTAACTTTCCGCGAACAAAATTAAAAATTTTCTAAAATCGGGAAGTTATTGGTTGTTGAAGTTATTGGACCCGCTTATAACTTTTGAACGGATTTGCACTTAAAGTATATTTTCTAAAAATTTGAGCCGATTCGGATCGGTAGATTTCGAGAAAACTCAAAAAAAACCGCAAAAAAAAATTTTCAAAAGTGTTTTTTTAGGAATAACTTCTAAACGGCTATATCGATCAATTCCATAAACTAATCAACACTCAACCTCATAAAACTACGCCGATTACCGCAAACCGGGTCAAAATCGATCAATTTTCTTGCGAGAAATCGAAAGAAATCGCAAAAATCGATTTTTTTTGAAATAACTCTGAAACGACTGGACCGATTAATTCTGAAGACTAATCAGCTTTCGACTCTGAAAAATCACGTCGATGGCCGTAAACCGGGTCAACATCGGTTGATTTGTTCGTGAGATATCGTTGACGAAATTCCATCCGCATATTTGCAATAGGGTTGCAAGATGGTAATCGAATATTACAATTGTAGTACGATAAATTCTTATTCATAGTTCATAATTTCAAGTTCCATTAATTATGAGAGTAGGGATGAGGACGAAACTACTAAATGATGAACAAAAAAGTATTTACGACCGCATTATGCTGGCAGTTCCGGCAGGACAAGGAGGATTTTTTTTTTTGGATAGACCAGGTGGAACTGGCAAAACATTCCTTATTTCGTTACTTCTGGCCGAGATACGAACAAAAAATGACATCGCATTGGCCGTTGCATCTTCTGGCATTGCAGCAACTTTATTAGATGGAGACAGAACAGCTCGTTCAGCATTTAAGCTGCCGTTGAACATTCAAAATAATCCAGATGCAGTGTACAACATAAACAAAAAACAATCGTCTATGGCCATAGTGCTGAAACAATGTAAAATTATTATTTGGGATGAATGCACTATGGCACACAAACATTCGCTTGAGGCATTAGATAGAACATTAAAGGATATAAAAAACAATGATATTTTTCGGCACTTTGTTACTCCTTTCTGGTGATTTTAGACAAACACTTCCCGTTTATTCCACGTTCAACGTACGCTGATGAAATTAATCTTCTTCTTCTTTACTGGCGTAGACACCGCTTACGCGATTATAGCCGAGTCAACAACAGCGCGCCAGTCGTTTCTTCTCTTCGCTACGTGGCGCCAATCGGATATTCCAAGCGAGGCCAGGTCCTTCTCCACTTGGTCCTTCCAACGGAGTGGAGGTCTTCCTCTTCCTCTGCTTCCCGCGGCGGGTACTGCGTCGAATACTTTCAGAGCTGGAGTGTTTTCATCCATCCGGACAACATGACCCAGCCAGCGTAGCCGCTGTCTTTTAATTCGCTGAACTATGTCAATGTCGTCGTATATCTCGTACAGCTCATCGTTCCATCAAATGACCATAAATTTTCGCAGAACATTTCTCTCGAAAACTCGCAACGTCGACTCATCCGTTGTTGACATCGTCCAAGCCTCTGCACCATATAGCAGGACGGGAATTATGAGTGACTTATAGAGTTTAGTTTTTGTTTGTCGAGAGAGGACTTTGCTCCTCAATTGCCTACTCAGTCCGAAGTAGCACCTGTTGGCAAGAGATATCCTGCGTTGGATTTCTAGGCTGACATTGTTGGTGTTGTTTACGCTGGTTCCAAGATAGACGAAATTATCTACAACTTCAAAGTTATGACTGTCAACAGTGACGTGAGTGCCAAGTCGCGAGTGCGACGACTGTTTGTTTGATGACAGGAGATATTTCGTCTTGTCCTCGTTCACTGCCAGACCCATTTCTTTTGCTTCCTTGTCCAGTCTGGAGAAAGCAGAACTAACGGCGCGAGTGTTGAGGCCGATGATATCAATATCATCGGCATACGCCAGCAGTTGTACACTCTTATAGAAGATGGTACCTTCTCGGTTGAGTTCTGCAGCTCGAACTATTTTCTCCAGAAGCAGGTTGAAAAAGTCGCACGATAGGGAATCGCCTTGTCTGAAACCTCGTTTGGTATCGAACGGCTCGAAGAGGTCCTTCCCGATTCTGACGGAGCTTTTCGTGTCGCTCAACGTCAGCTTACACAGCCGTATTAGTTTTGTGGGGATACCAAATTCAGACATCGCGGCATAAAGGCAGCTCCTTTTCGTACTGTCGAAAGCAGCTTTGAAATCGACGAAGAGGTGGTGTGTGTCGATTCTCCTTTCACGGGTCTTTTCCAAGATTTGGCGCATAGTGAATATCTGGTCGGTTGTTGATTTACCAGGTCTAAAGCCACACTGATAAGGTCCAATCAGTTTGTTGACGGTGGGCTTTAATCTTTCACACAATACGCTCGACAGATACTTATATGCGATGTTGAGGAGGCTAATCCCACGGTAGTTGGCGCAGATTGTGGGGTCTCCTTTTTTGTGGATTGGGCATAGCACACTTAAATTCCAATCGTTGGGCATACTTCCGTCCGATCATATTTTGCAAAGAAGCTGATGCATGCACCTTATCAGCTCTTCGCCGCCGTGTTTGAATAGCTCGGCCGGCAATCCATCGGCCCCTGCCGCTTTGTTGTTTTTCAGGCGGGCAATTGCTATCCGAACTTCTTCATGGTCGGGCAATGAAACGTCTGCTTCATTTTCTCCTGGTGTTGTGAGTTTACTGCCATTCAGTAGGCTGGAGAAGTGTTCCCTCCATAATTTAAGGATGCTCTGGACATCGGTAACTAGATCACCTTTGAGGGTTCTACAAGAGTATGCTCCGGTCTTGAAACCTTCTGTAAGCCGCCGCATTTTTTCGTAGAATTTTCGAGCATTACCCCTGTCGGCCAGCTTATCAAGCTCTTCGTACTCACGCATTTCGGCCTCTTTCTTTTTCTGTCTACAAATGCGTTTCGCTTCCCTCTTCAACTCTCGGTATCTATCCCATCCCGCACGTGTTGTGGTCGATCGTAACGTTGCGAGGTAGGCAGCCTGTTTTCTCTCCGCTGCGACACGGCACTCCTCGTCGTACCAGCTGTTCTTTTGCACTCTCCGAAAACCAATGGTTTCTGTTGCAGCTGTACGTAAGGAGTTTGAAATGCCGTCCCACAGTTCCCTTATACCGAGTTGTTGACGAGTGCTCTCAGAGAGCAGGAGTGCAAGCCGAGTAGAAAAACGTTCGGCTGTCTGTTGTGATTGCAGCTTCTCGACGTCGAACCATCCTTGTGTTTGTTGGCGTGCGTATTTTGCTGCACAGAGGCGGGTGCGGATTTTGGCTGCAACAATATAGTGGTCCGAGTCGATGTTAGGACCTCGGAGCGCACGCACATCGAAAACACTGGAGACGTGTCTTCCGTCTATCACAACATGATCGATCTGGTTGGTGGTTTTTCGATCTGGAGACAGCCAGGTAGCTTGATGTATCTTCTTATGCTGGAATCTAGTACTACAGATAACCATATTTCGGGCTCCGGCAAAGTCGATCAGCCTCAACCCATTTGGGGATGTTTCCTCGTGGAGGCTGAATTTACCGACCGTAGTGCCAAAGATACCTTCTTTGCCCACACTGGCATTGAAGTCGCCAAGCACGATTTTGACATCGTGGCGGGGGCATCTCTCATAAGTGCGCTCCAAGCACTCATAAAAGGCATCTTTGGTCACATCGTCCTTCTCTTCCGTCGGGGCTTGGGAGCAAATCAGCGATCGGCGACGGAGTCTCTCTCCCACCACAAATCCAACACTACTTGCGCTCCTTTATATGGCCACTGTAGTAAATGTCACAAGGACCTACTCGTCTCTGTCCTTGTCCCATCCATCGCATTTCTTGGACGGCGGTGATGTCAGCCTTTATCTTTACGAGGACATCTACCAGCTGGGCAGCGGCACCTTCCCAATTAAGGGACCGGACATTCCAGGTGCATGCCCTCAAATCATAGTCCTTAATTCGTTTGCCATGGTCGTCATCAGAAGGGGGGTCACTTATCCGAGGCTGTCGTTTGTTTTTCATTGGGCGTGTTTTTTTACGTGTCGGGTCCTAAACCCAGCGCACAACCCTAAGTAGGGAGTATTTCGCCTTCTCACGTTAGCTCGCCTTCAAACGGATGTTCTTAGGTTACCCAGAGGATACTTGGTCAAAGACCGGAAGTCGTGAGCTGCTTGAGTCATGTGTAAAAGAATCGTTTCTGGCCACTCCCAAGTGAATGGCGATCAGAGAACTTTCCTCACTTGCGTGAACTTCTACACATGACTCCATACTCCAATTTAATGCTTGCTTAAAATCATCGCGACTATGGCGTAATGTTGAAAAGGTACAACTGACGGTGAACATGCGCGTTCAAACGCTTCAGGATCCATCCGCCGAAAATTTCTCTAAACAACTGTTAGATATTGGTGATGGGAAAGTTGATGTACATGAAAATACTGGATGCATCAAATTACAGACGGACTTCTGCACAATCATCGACTCGCAAAATGCTCTCATCGATCACATATTTCCCGACGTACACACGCAATGCAAATGCAAAGTGGCTGACAGAAAGAGCGATTTTGGCAGCTAAAAATGTGGACGTCAATGGGTTAAATTTAAAGATTCAACAATTGTTGCCTGGGGACTTGGTGTCATACAAATCTATCGATGCAGTTTGCGATATCAACGAGACTGTGAATTATCCAATTGAGTTTTTAAATTCATTGGATTTGCCAGGCATGCCACCACATCATTTACAATTGAAGGTTGGATCTCCGATTATTATGCTTCGCAATTTAAACCCACCACGGGTGTGTAATGGCACACGGTTAGTCATTAAAAAATTAATGAAAAACGTCATTGAAGCCGTCATCTTGAATGTCAAGTTTCAAGGCGAAAATGTGTTGCTGCCACAAATCCCTATGATTACTACAGATGTGCCAATTGAATTCAAACGCACTCAATTCCCCATTAGATTGGCATTCGCTATGACGATCAATAAGTCACAAGGCCAGACATTGTCTGTATGTGGCTTAGATTTGGAAACACCATGCTTTTCCCACGGACAACTATATGTGGCATGTTCTCGCGTGGGAAAACCCTCCAGTTTGTTTGTGTTGGCTAAAGACGGACTAACCAAGAATATTGTACACTCTATTGCACTGAGAGATTAATTTTTTTTTTTTTTTTTTTTCAATTGCCATAATTGATAGGATAATATGAATAATTATTTTTGATATTTAGAAAGCTATCAAAAATTGTAATTTAAAATATATTCGTTACTTTAATAAGGATTAATTTATTAACTTAAATAAAGCATACTTTCATTGTTTATAATGCTTGCGATTATAAGTACATCCCCGCACACTTAGCAGTAGATAGTTATTTTTATTGAACTAAAAAATTGTTTCCTAGAAATAATATATGTACATGGCAAAACAACGTTTGCCGGGTCAGCTAGTAAAAAATTAAAAATTAAATACATAACGATATAAAACATAAAGAAAAAGTGCAAAAAAGTGAAGAAAATTATGAGCATACATTAACAAATATCATAAAACGGGCGCGTTATAACACAAAACAAAGGTCAATAACCTCAACTCTGCAAAATACATAAACGGGCGCGGTTAATACAAATTAACTAACTAAAGAAACTAAAATCGAAAGTGGGGTACGAAAGTGAAGTTACAATATAATATAGAAACAATACTGGAAAAGTGCTGTGAAAAGAAATATATAAAAGAATGCTCAAAGTGCAGTGCAGTGCTAAAGGAACAAGAAAAATACGTACATACGAAAGGTATAAGTGACAAAAACCCTAAAATATAGAGCAGAGCAAACAAGGAGTACAAGCAACGTGGGAACAGACTACAAACTCAACACGGAAAACTTAAAAGAGGAAATAAAAAGCAAAAAGAGGAAAACGACCCAAGAACCCTTGGCGGAGAAAAAAGTGAGTCCTTTCCAATTAAAATTTTAATAAAATTACATATTTATGCGCATATGTATGTTTAATATACAGTTTAAGCTGTAATAAGGCATACAGCTACTTAGAAATAACCCAACTGCTAGACAGTTCGGCATATACATATGTATGTATATAGGTACCGAAATAAATGAAAAAATACGGTACCTGCCTATTGCTTATTTTGTGTTTCCAAGCACACTATAATTTTCCAAAATCAAAACAAAAAAACAAATTTCAAGTAGTATTACTTATGTTTTGGTGATACCCCTTGGGCTAAAAAAGCAAAAAGCAGGATCGCCTATAATAAATAAGCAAAGGCGAGCAAAAAAAAAAAGAAAATGCAAATACATGCATATGTACACATATAAGTAAAGGTACTCAATTGCATAAAAGATACATACATACATATGGGCATATACATACATACAAACAGTTTATGGGCCATCAAAATTTTCGCGCCAAATTTTATATTCCGCAATTTATATACATACTAGCAAATACCCGGCGTACTTTGTTACGCCGCAAAAACTGAAACGATGAGGGTATTGGAAAGAATTTAATGTAGTTTAAAATGCAAATAAAAGAATACCTTTATGCGAACATGTAAACACACATATATGAGTACAATGTGTAACTTATGTTAGACTTACAAATATTTACTACCCATATTTGAATTAATTGCAAACACTTTTAAATTCATTATCGTTATAAATAATTTGTTTATTAAATTCTTTTTTACAGAAAAATTAAAAATAGATAACAAAAAGGTAACAATTCAAAACTCTTACATAAAATAAATAGGATTGTGTAGAGTAAATATTAATTCAAGATATGAAATAAGGTATACTATAATTAATGTATTTTGGAACAATAACGATATATTTTAATTATTAAAAACTTCAGTGAATACAACATTTTTTGTTTTATTTCCATTGCCAGAAATGAGAACAGTTTGATTTTGCGGGGAACCAATTCGTGACAGAGCCACATATAATTGACCGTGAGAAAATACTTCGTTTTGAAGATCTATGCCAACAGTATTAAATGTTTGCCCTTGGGACTTATTAATGGTAATCGCAAAACACGTCTTAACGGGGAACTGTACTTTTTTGAAACTTAATGGAAGATCTGAGGTATCATTGGTATCCGAGGGAACATTGTGCTTTCGCCGGCTGAAGGTCCGTTTGAAATGTTTGCTTGAATGATATTAGGCATCAAGTGCGTTATCTTCAGTCGAGTGCCATTACATAAATTGGGAGGCTTAAGATTTCGTAGAAGGATTAGTGGCGTACCAATTTTAAGTTCTAGTTAAAATAGAGGTAGTCCCGAGGGATTAAGAGAGTTAAGAAACTCCGTTGTATAGTGAACAACGTCTCCTTCATCTGTCACTGTGTCAAAAGAATTGTAAATTTTATATTCTGTTAATATTCTTTGACAAACGGCTTTGTTAATTTCGTCTGCAGCGGAATTCGCCGAAGTAATTATAGCTCGCTCACATAACCACTTAGAGTCCTTGTGGTGCAAATTAATAATATCTGGATACACGTTATCAATAAATTGGTCAACTGTTCCAAGACAGGTTCCTGCAATATCTGGCATTATTACATAACCATCTTTGGTGACAGATTTGCAACCGTTACCTATTTTAAGTAGGAACTCTGCAAACCGATTGGATGGTCCAGCTCCACAAAGATTTATTCGCATATTGGCAGTCAATTTTAATTTTTGTACATGAGACCACAATTCCGATTTCTTTATGCACGCGTTAACAATATCTGCTCTTGTACCCTTAGGAACCACCGATAGAGTGTGTCTAAAGTCTCCTGTGAATACGAATGTAACTCCACCCATTGCCGCATGCGAAGATCTTAAATCTTTAAGAGTTATACCGCATCTCCAGCGGATGGTGGACATACCCATTTACTTGCCTCTGGGTACAAAGTCGACAATCGATGGATTATTCCATATTTCCCCCTTCTTTCCAGGTGTTTTTCCGCCCACAACAATGTAGAGTACTGCGATTCTGTGCAAGCAATTAAATATATTTGTAAATATGTCAACAAAGGCAGCGACGCTGCGACCTTTTCTGTTCAGAACAATAAAGACACCTATGTCTATTAGTTTTACATGGCTCTTCCTACAACACGTACCTGGTGCCACTTTCACCCACTTTTTAGCCTTACAAAAATTGCAAATGTCATTCATTCGACCAATGAATAAAAGGGAATGATCCAAATAATTACAATTCTGTCTACAGTTAAACGCTGATTTGAAAGCAATCGCCCCTTGTCTATTCTGCATCATTTGCAACCTTACATTCTCTACGAGATTTGCACTCTCGTCGACCGTCTCATTTCTTCTTAGCTGAATTTGCCGTCTATTTGATGAAGATCTAAATAATTGAGATTTTGCTTTTGGCATCTCTAAAAGCTTTTATTATAAAAACCATATATTTATTATTAACCAAATTAGTTTCGCTTAAATCTAATCTTTACCTTTTGATTTAAAGACAATAAATTTCCAATTTTACTCTACCCTTTGGAGAATACGATCATAAATACAATAAAGTTAGAAGAAATCAGAAAGTATTTCGCAGACACACATGAAAACCACATTACTTCTTAATATTTGATTTTATTGGTTTTTGGATGTTCCTTACGGAGAGCGTTCTGTTTTTATTTTCAATGTGCTTTGTTACAAAAAAGTACAAAGACAATAAGAAAAGCAATTCAAGCAACGGTCCGTTGCTGCAAAATAAGTAACTGTAAAACAGAGTAAATATAGTTGACACTGTATTTCAGTGGTCGGCATTTCATAGCACAATTGTGCCCTCTCACTTCACACGTATTCTTACGCTCTATCGTTTAGTCTTTGGCATTGTATAAACCTACAAGTAACAAAAGAATCAGCTGTTTTCCAAGAATTTTTCACAGCTGAGATCACCTGATCGAAATCTGCCTTTTTTAGGCACAGAGATGTAATTAAAAGAAATGTACTAGATCAACTTTTTTGTGAAAAAGTATTTGTAACGGAAAACATTAATCAAAACTTTCAAGAATATTTTTGAAACAAAAGTTTATTGGATATTTATTGCTCTTCCCCACTACCTCTGAGGTTGCAATGTAGGCGCGCTACCGATCTTGTTTTAGGTGTTCAGTTCCCCAGGAGGCCTATTTTCAGCCTTTTTATATATACAGCTTTAAATCAATCTACTTATTATAAAAAATATGACTAGGCAAAAATAAATATATAAATTCAGATACAATGCAGGAATTGACAATATATGTCAGAACAATTAACTGGAAACTATTTAAACAAAAACCAAAATAAATATAAAAAAATCAGGTACAATTCCGTTGTATGTATACGTTAACAACACAAGTCAAAACAATCAACTTGTAATTATTTTAACAAAAACTAAAATAAATATAAAAAATATAACAATCGGCTTGTGTTAATTTTAACAAAAACAAAAATTAATATACAAAATCAGGTACAATTCAGGAACAACAACAATAATATTCAAAACAATCTACTAAGTAATAAATAATATTTACAAAATATTCTAAATCGCCCACAGCGAAATACTTATTATGGCGGAAAGAAGGGTCCTATTAAAAATTAATTAAAGATTTTTTTTATAAAATTGGAAACATTTAATAATATATTGATACAACAATTAATATTTTGGACAAAACTGATTAAATTTAATATTTAGGAATTTAAATAATCGAAAAATATTTGAATATTTTATAAAAATATTGTTAAAGTTATAAATTTTAAAACCTAACACGGCAACACACTATAGCAGATTTGAGGCATTTGAACGTTTTAGTAGTGGAATATTTGGTACCAAGTGACTAATTAGTAGCAGAATATTTGGGGGCAACCTGAACCAAGTGCCTAATTTGTAGTAGAATATTTAGGGGCAACCCGTACCAAATGCCTAATTTGTAGTAGATTTTTGCGTATGTGTTAGTGAAAAATGAAGGATTGGTTACTTGTAGGTTTATACAATGGTCGTTGGCGAGACAGCAACGAATCAACATCGTGCTTGACTGTTGCGCTTTGTTTCTTAAATGCAAAGATGCATTGCGAGACATACTTTATGCTTGAAAATGCTTTTGGTGACATGCAATGTATTTTGTGTTTTAAGACATTAATGCCCGGTTTCACAGTCCATACTTAAGTTGTGCCTTAATAAAATCTTAGCTAAGCATTGTTGCAAACTGAGTAGTCGTTTGCGTTTCACAGTCAATGCTTAATTTCTATAAAATTTTATTAGGATATATGGCAACGTTATGGGCAACATATGTTTTACAAATGTCACTCATAAAAATATGTTTGAAATATTTAAATTATAACAGACAATACATAAATTTGCGAGGAAAATTATATCAAAAATTGTTGAAAACAACAAAAGAACCCCAAATTTCATCACTAGCGAGTCGGAGCACCTGGGGACTGAAAGAAAAGTATAAGCTGTTATTGAGTGCAAGCGAACGGACACTTGCCCTACGCTACGCAAGATGTCGCGGAAAATTCAAAGCAAATTCAAAACAAAAATCAGCTGTTATTTAAGCATTGCTTAAGCCTCCCATTTTCACTGCTTAAGCATAACCTAAGTATGAATTGTAAAACACTATTTTCCTGTTTTATCTTAAGCACAACATAAGTATGGACTGTGAAACCGGGCATAAAAAGACAAACCAGAAATTATGGTTTGAAAAGACATTTCGAATATTTTCACAATGATTTAAAAAAACGGAATGAAGAAGAAAGACAACGTCTTTTTAATGAAGAAAGAAAATTTTTTTTTGCAAAGAATTAAAGGGTGGTTAACGGAAACCGAGGTTTTGGAGGATATAGGCCGTTCAAATAAAAAATTAAAAACAGAAATTACATGCTTAATTACCTTTGATATTGTAAAACAAGGCAAACCTTTTGCTGATGGGGTATTTATTAAACAAATGTGTACAAAAATTTTACCAAAATTGGAACATAATATAGAATTATTTGAAACTATTCCTTTATCCCCACGAACTGTAGCGCTACGTACTGATCAATTAGGAATGTGCATTGAATCAGCAATATTGAAAAAAATTAATGATTGCAAACTTTTTTCTATGCTTAGACGAAACCACCGATGTTAACGATCTTTTTCAATTAGCTATATGTGTTCGAACCGTATATATAAATTGCGAAGTAACAGAAACATTGTTTTCTCTTGAAGCGTTCTATGGAAATGGACGGAAAAGCTTTTGTTCGATGTCGTTAACGAAAAGGTTTTTTCAGTTGTTGACATCAATAAATTTGCGGGAGTGTGTACAGATGGTGCAAATGTCATGACTTTAATAAGAAACTGCCCTAAAAATATTATTATTGATAATTTTATCACAGAAATATCATAACGTGTACATATATTTTCGGAATTTGAAGCAGGCAAATGCAAACTATTTTCATAATTTTTATTATATTTTTATGTATGTATGTAACTATGCATGTTACATAACATATAAGAATGTTTTATTTAAGTTTGTATCTATATGTACTAGGGTGTGCCATTTTGAGGCAACCTTTTTTTCAACTGAAAAACAGGCTCAAAACTTTCGAAATGTGTAAAAAAAAAGTCACTCAAAAGATGAGCTCTTAATAATAATATTAAGAGGTGCCTCTTTCAAGTTTTCTGTTTTCCATATAAATAACATGGAAAAAAATCATTTTTTTTTGTGGTGGTTATTGTGCGGAGGTTTTATGTTTGCACGCTATGGCTGCCAGTAGGGATGGTAAGCTAGATTCCAATTCTACTCGATAATCGAGTTTTCTCGTAAAATAATCGATTTTTCGAATGTCAAGAACCGATTCTTAATCGACTTTGACTACTGAAGATCGATTTCGAAAAATCGATTATTTTACGAGAAAACTCGATTATCGAGTAGAATTGGAATCTAGTTTACCATCCCTACTGGCAGCCATCGCGTGCACATATAAAACCTCCGCACAATAACCACCACAAAAAAAAATGATTTTTTTTCCATGTTATTTATATGGAAAACAGAAAACTTGAAAGAGACACCTCTTAATATTATTATTAAAGGCTCATCTTTTGAGTGACTTTTTTTTTACACATTTCTAAAGTTTTGAGCCTGTTTTTCAGTTGAAAAAAAAAAGGTTGCCTCAAAATGGCACACCTCAATATGTACACTGTATATGCAATACCTTTTTTTATGTTCTCATTGAAACGCAATAAGTGATAACTTTTTTTTCAAATCACGCAATTTCCGACTGGGATACTCATGCGGAGCAGTTCGCTTGTGCTCACCAACGAAGTCACAGTTTAACTTTTGCCGACCACTGCTGTAGTTACATATCGACATACATGCATACATACGGCGATCTATGTGGGCATTTGGTTGTGCTGTTTAGTGTTATTTCACTTGTTCTGCGATCATTTATACATAAGTATATGCAAACTTTTTTGCTTTGTACTTTACTTCAATAAGTTATGTAGTAAAAGATGCGAGAGATGGAAGAGAGAGAGTGCATACTATGTATGTACTTTACTTCATTACGTTATGCTGGAAAAGATGTGCAGAGATGGAAGAGAAAGAGAGTGAGTGCCGCAAACGATAAAGGGCACACACACACACACACAAAGCGCACTTCGCTGTAGACTACGTTTGGTGAACAAAAAACCTTATGCTTGCAATATTTTTGGTTTTTCAAAAACTTCAACCCGAAAGAAAAAGGATTTGATTTCGGAAAATTAAAACAATAAGTATGCCACTCGCGAGCCTAGAGCAAATGCTTTATTAAAAAAAAAAAATTTATAAAAATCGCTTCAGAACTGAATAACTCTCGTACGGTCGACGGGTCAATTTGTGGACGATGCGTCGATCGTTGAGAATATGAAAAAAAAAACGGGAAAACAAAAGTGAGTTAGTGAATAAAACCACAAAGTTTGTGTTTCGTATAACGAATCAAAATGTTTGCAATTTTTATTTTATTAATTTCTGATTGCCAAAAATTACTTACACTTATGGTTTGTTCTTGTGGTGATGCTTGTTGTGGTGGCCGGTGGAAAAACGTCTTCGTCTCGATTCGCTCTCTAAACAAAAGTGCGCCAAGCTGATAAGCAGAATCGCTTGCTAACCGGGAATTTCAACGAAACCATTGCCAGTTGAGTGAAAGCTGTTAACCGTTGAGTGAAAACTATTAACAGCTAACTGGCAATGGTTTGTTATACACTGACTAGGGGTGGTAAAAAGAAATTAGGCGCTGGCCTAAACATACCGGCCCCCTTGCGGTGAGCAACAAAAAAAAATTAAATGTCCATCGACCACCATAACGATATACAAATTTATGGTACAATATGAGTACAGCTAAATAGAAAATAGTTTACGTTCATTTATTCATTATTATAATTATATTTTTTTTTTTTAAACCAAAAAACAATACGTATTCTAAGTAGGAATTCAAAAAAAACAATAGAATAAGTTAAAAAGAATAAAATACTAAAATAGATTAATTTAGTACCGGGCCGTACCCGAAAGCACCCAGCCGAATATGGAGCCCTGAGCGAGGAGCTGCCCAAATGTTTGTGGCATGACTTGTTGGGTCATGATGCGGGAATACACATCCGCGCCGAGCACCAAGCGTATCGGCGATGACTTATAGAAATTTGGATCCGCCAGCTTGATGTGTGTGTATGGGGCTGCTAGGTCGGAGTCCAACGTGGTGGTCGGGCTGATGCGCATATAGCCGTTCAACGTCCTTACGTGTGTTGATATGCGGGTATTTGTCCCGTGTCTGCCTCGCAGTACTACAAGGCAGCCGCGTTGACCGCCGATATGCGTCTGCTCTAGTTTCAATTCTCCTGCTAGGTCGCGCGCAATTAGCGACGTAGGGGCGCATGCGTCTATGAGCGCCCTGATTAAGTGTAGGCGTCCTCCTGCCTCGATCTTCACTACCGCCGTCGGTAAGATGGCTGTCGTTGGCAGCAAGGAATGAGCCACTATGCCGGCTCGATTTGTTAGCCCGGCTCTGAAGGAGCTAGCCCGGTGCAGCTGGAGAGACCTGGTCTCCAGTCTGGCCGGGTTGTGCGCTTGGCGACGGCGCAGACGGCGTTTGTGTCCGCGAAGTTCATGTTGCAGAAGAGGGCGGAAAGTCCGGGTTTCCGTTTCCCCTCGCTGTGATGGGCGGAAAGGCCGTGTTTCCGCTCCGGTTTCAAGGAGTTCTCCCTCCTCCGGTTCTGGTAGGAGAGGCCTAGTCTCCGTTCCAGGGTCTGATGCATCAATGGAGAGGGCATCATCGGAACTTATTTGTTCGCTCCATGATTGGATTTGAGGAACTGCGGGGCGGCGACGGGTATTTTCGCCGATGTGGAGCATCGTGTGGTGCTTTTCGTTGCAGCGCCGGCACCGTGCGTCGCTGGGGCAGTTCGCTGACCGGTGGTTGACCGCGAGGCAATTTATACAATATTTTCCGATGAGTGCCTCCCGTAGGCGCTCCTCCGGTGTCTTGGCCCGGAAGGACGAGCAGAGCCGCAATGGATGCTTTCCCTTGCACAGCGTGCAAGAAAGCGGGTACCTGTTTGGGTGCAGCGCCGCGGTCTTCTTCAAGCTACTGTAGCGAGTCATCTTTCTGAAATGAATTTGTTGACGATTTTGTGTTGTTTGGAATATTATCTACAACTGATTGGGTGGCGAGAAAAAGTGCATAAATTATATTATACATATATTGCATAGTGTGTAGGCGGCCTTACGTGGTGTGAACTGCCTTACATTACCATAGTGTGTAGGCGGCCTTATGTGGTGTGACCTGCCTTACCTTACCATAGTGTTGCAAATAATAATAATTAAATAAAAAAATGTATCATCAAATTTATGCTAACGTTATTGTCTTCTTTGTCGTATGTTTTCGACAAAGTGACCTGCCACCAACGAAAATGTAAATATATTCAACTCTTACTTGTCATTAAAAAAATTCTTGCTCAGTAAATTCAAGGGCAATGCATACATGTGCTGCTGTAGAAGGAGACTTTCGGTTTGCAACTTAGCTATTTGCTAGCAAAAGTTTGAGAGACAACAGTTTTAGATTCACTGTTGTAAAAAGTTTTTAAGGCGAATTAAAAACTGACGGCATGGCATCACCGTATGTCATGATTGACATTCCGCATTTTGGTTATGTGTGGGCACGTGCGCAGAGATATTTGACAGCCGGGTGAAAAGGTAAGTAGATGACTATAATGAAATATTTAAATATTTTCCTTTTTATTACAGATTTAAAATGGTGATAAATCACATTGAGAAACAATTTGTAACAAGTGATGCTGGTACCATTATGCAGGAGTTGGATGTGGAACATCCAGCTGCAAAACTTATGGTTATGAGAAAGCCTTAGAGAAGGCTTTGGAAATTCTGCCTAAACTTGTTTGTCATGAAATCGAGGACTATCGTGATGTCAACAAAGTTATTGAGTGCCTTAAAGCCGCCATCATGTCAAAACAATACGGACAAGAAGAATTTCTTACCGAATTGGTAGCAAAAGCATGTGTTGCCATATTGCCCAACGAAGGCACATTTAACGTAGATAATATACGTGTTTGTAAAATTCTGGGTAGCGGTTCGGGCAAATCCGAAGTTGTGCATGGCATGGTCTTTAAGCGTTTTGTTGAAGGTGATGTAACAGCAGCAGAAAATGCTAAGGTGGCTGTATTCTCGTGTCCTATTGATATCATACAGACTGAAACAAAAGGAACTGTCTTGATGGTTATGGGGAAATCTAGAAGTATCCTCATCCATCAAGAAGCTCGGTCACAATCCAGCTGCTGCTGCATTCGTGCCAATCGCTGGAAGCATCCACCAACACGCCATGGCTCAAGGGATGGAAAGCTGCACGTAAGGAAGACAACGTTGGGGGTAAGTTGATATAATAACACAACCATTAAATGACGTGAAAAATACATGCCTTGAGTGTATAAAATATTTATTATATAATTATTTAATTTTTGAATGTATTGATTTTTGTGACTTGTGAATTATTTGCTTAAGAATTATCTGCTTATTGTTGATCTAACCGTTTTGTAAGAATCTGAAAAAAAAGTCTGCCACTTTGAAAAGTGAGCAAAATAATTGTGATCTGGCATGGAATAAAGAGGGTGAATTACAATTTGTAAGACTCATTAGATAAAAGTGAAGAATCAATCATTAAATAGCTTTAGCTCAAAATTAATGTGCATTTTGTTTATAAATATGTTCAGTTAAGACTAATTTATGCTATTTTCGACATAACATTGACAGTATGTGAGATGAAAAAACTATATATAAAAACGCTAAGACTTATGCAACAAACAAACAAATAGAGTAAAGAAATATAATATAATATAAATATAATATAAAAATCTGAAAAAAAAAAAAATCTGCCACTTTGAAAAGTGAGCAAAATAACTATGAAAGTTATTGAATTACATATATATCTGTACTTATTGTTCACTTTACTACTTATTGTAGTAAAAGTTGTGAGCAAAGGACCATATCTAATTTTTGACTGAATTGATTTTTTGTGAGATCGTAGTAAGTGTGTCGGAAAGCTAGGCTTCCGATGTGGCTGGGGAACGGTTGTGTTGAGTAGGGTGTGCATCCAAGTTCTCCTCCTCGTAGGGTGGTAGTAAGACCAATTTGGCAAGCGGTCTTGTAACTTGGCCTTTTTCGGTGATAATGTCAACTACTCGCACTCGGGTATCAGCACCTGGGTGTATGTTGACAATCCTACCCAATCTCCACTCGTTCGGTGACAAATTGTCTTCCTTGATGACGACAAGGTCACCTGTCTTTAAATTTGTTTTGGAATGTTTCCACTTAATGCGCTTCTGCATTTCATTTAGGTATTCGGTTTTCCACCTTTTGCAGAAGGATTGATGTAGTGCCTTAAGTTTTTGCCATCTATTTACGATAGAGGCACTGCTTTCATTTATATCCGGTTCTGGTGGGGCCATCAGATGTCCGCCGACCAAAAAATGTCCTGGAGTAAGTGGCTCCAAATCGGTAGGTTCGTTTGAGGCTGGGCTTAATGGTCGCGAATTAAGGCAAGACTCAATTCGGCATAAGAGTGTGTTAAACTCTTCAAGAGTGTATTTGTGCCCAGACGCAACCTTCCGAAAGTGACTCTTAAAGCTTTTCACACCTGCTTCCCAAAGTCCGCCCATATGAGGAGCTGCAGCAGGTATGAAATGCCATGTAAGAGCTTGGTGGCTATACCTTGAGATAGCATTGTTGCGAGCATCGGCTATGAAGGCTTTAAGTTCGGACCTTAGGGATCTCGATGCTCCAACGAAGTTCGTACCATTGTCAGAATAAATATTCTTAGGGCAACCTCTTCTAGAAACGAATCTAGAGAGAGCTGCTAAAAATGACTGTGTTGATAAATCGGTAGTGGCCTCCAGGTGGATGGCCCTTGTTGTAAAACAGACAAATAGGCAGACATACCCTTTGGATACACCGCATCCTCTTCCACGGTAGCTTTTTATTTCAAACGGACCCGCGAAATCTATCCCCGTATTGGTAAAAGCGCGTGAAAATGTGGATCGTTCGGACGGAAGTGCACCCATGAGTTGCGTCTGAGCACGTTTTTTGAAGATCGTGCACGTCTTACAGTTGTGGATGATGGATCGAATCAAGTTTTTCACCCTTGGAATCCAATACTGAGCTCGCGATAGCCGTAACATCAGCTGATTTTCTCCATGCAAAGAGACTTGATGGATAAACTGGATTATTAGACGAGACAATACGCAGTTGTATGGAAGGATAATCGGATGGCGCTCATTGTATGACAAATCGAGAGACGCACCGAGACGGCCACCAGTTCTCATCACTTCATCTTTATCGAGGAACGGATTAAGAGAGAGGATCTCACTTTTTGCATCGATGGGTTTACCGGATTTCAAACAACTATACTCCTGACCATATTTCTGCTTCTGCGTATTTATTATCAAACGTCTTGTCGTTGCTCTAATTTCTTCGGATGAAATTAAGCAAGACTTTTGTTGAAAAGAAGCCTTTGTGTTTGGATGAGTTCTTTGAGAGAATCTCATAACATATGATAACACTCTCAAAGCTCTTGGCAAACTAGAAAAACGGTCAAGAATGTCGTTGGAATTCCCCTGTATAGTTGTACAAGCATGTACACGTACCTGTTTTTCCTCTATTGTCGTCTCGTAGTCGTTTTGTTGTAATGGCCATTTGCATTGATCTTCTTGCAGCCAAGAAGGTCCCTGCCACCACAAGGTGTTTTCCACCAAATCCTGTGCCATAAGTCCCCGACTGGCTAAGTCTGCAGGGTTAGATCCTGAATCGACATGGTTCCAATTTGCGTTGCCAACCTTTTCTATAATTTTCGTCACTCGATGGGATACAAACGTTGACCATGAACATGGTGGCTTGCGAATCCATGCGAGAACGATGGTCGAATCCGTCCATAGTTTAAGGTTGAGATGAGTCAGCTCCAGGTTGCTGACGACAGATTCAACTGTTTCGGCCAGTAATACGGCGCCGCATAGTTCCAGACGTGGTAAAGACACAGTTTTGACAGGCGCTACTCTGGTTTTTGCCAATAGTAGGCTGACGAAAACTTCGTTGCTTGTCCTTACGCGCAGGTAGACCGTTGCTGCGTATGCTTTCTCTGATGCATCGCAGAAACCATGAATTGACACATCGTCCGTTGGCGAAAAGTGGACCCATCGTGGAATTTTTATGTTGTTTATGTACCGGTGGTTGTCCAAGAATGTATTCCAACGATCCAATGTGGTAGGAGAAACAACCTCGTCCCATTGTGTTCCTTCTAACCAAATATGTTGCATTATCATTTTGGCCGTGACTATTATCGGCGCTAGCCATCCTAATGGGTCAAATAGCTTGGCGATATCTGAGAGGATAGCTCTCTTTGTATATGATTCTGGGCTGAGTATGGGTTTTGTTTTGAAATAAAAGAAGTCAGTATGCGCATTCCATCTTATCCCAAGAGCCTTGACATCACTTGTGTCTTCGAAGTCTAAAAACTCCTTGTTAAGCAAGTGGTCTTTTGGAAGGCCTTGTAAAATTTTCCCACAGTTGGCTGTCCATTTTCTTAATGGGAAACCTGCCGACTCCAATGCTGTTTTAATCTCATTCCTAGCTTTAGTTGCAGCCTCTATAGAGTGTCCACCTGCTAAGACATCATCAACATACATGCACTTCCTGAGTATGTTCGAGGCTACTGGTAGTGAGCTTTCAACGTCGTCAGCTAATTGGAGTAACGTCCTTATTGCCAGATAAGGAGCGCAGTTGATTCCGAACGTCACCGTCTTCAATTCGAAAATATTGGTTTGTTCGGTCGGATGGTTGCGGAAAACGATTCGCTGGTACTTCGTTTGATCAGCTTTCAACAGGATTTGGCGATACATCTTCTCAATATCGCTATTGAAGACATATTTAAATAATCGCCATCGCAGAATTAATATGGTCAGATCTGCCTGAAGAACTGGACCGGGGAGAAGGATGTCATTCAGCGAAGTGCCGTTTGAAGTCGCTTGCGATGCATTGAACACCACACGCACCTTTGTCGATGTGCTCTCTTCCTTCTTTACGGCGTGGTGAGGCAGGTAATAGTTGTCACTAGAGTCGGCCGTTTGATTGGTATGTACCTTTGCCATATGACCCAGCTCAACATATTCATTTAACACTCTATTGTATTCTTTTTGCAGGTTGTCGTCTCTGGACAACCGAGCTTCATTGCGATAAAACTGGGAGTACGCAATCTTTAAGGAGCTACCTAGACTAATGTTGACCGGATAGTCTTTCCTGAATGGTAGCGATACAACGTTCTTCCCGTCTTCATTTCGCTTCGTTGTCTTCTTATAGAGCTCTTCGCAATACCTGTCCTCCTCGCTTAACTTACGCTCCTTGGACATCTCTTCCAACTCCCAGGACGAAGCTAACCGCTTTTCCAGCGATATTTCGTTGTAATACGAGACGCAAGTGTTGGTTGGCTTAATTGTATTAGCACGCCCTGTGACTATCCAACCGAACACGGTCTCTTGCGCAAGGAGTGATCCCAGCACGTTCTTGCGTATACCATCCAGCATAATCTGGGGATAGACGTCACCACCGAGTATGACGTCCACGGGTTCATTGACGAAGAACCTCTTATCCGCCAACGTGAGATCTGGGAAAGCCTGCCGAGTTAGTGCGCTAATATGGCAAGTCGGCAAGTTTCCCGTTAATTTCGGCAGAACCATCATGTTCGTTGTGATTGATACAAGTGGGTCAATTGGTGACCGCAACTCGACACTACATGCTTCCTTCACTTGCGCAGATACGGTGTTGTTGATGTCGGACACCTGGGCATTTATCTTCCGCACTGGCAAGTTGATTGTACGCTTCAGCCTTTCTGTGATGAAAGAGCACTCTGACCCGGAGTCGATGAGTGCTCTTGCGGCATAGGTAACGCCGCTGTACTTTATATTTATTTGTGCCGTTCCTAACAAGACACCTTTGTCGCTGTTAGCGAAGCACGACTGTACTTGAGTCGTTGGCTTGCCTTTCGTCTTGTTCAAGTTGCGCTTCTGCTGCGCTTGCCTGGACGTAGACGGAATCTCGTCCGATGGCGTAGATGAGCCTCTTTGGCTGCTAGGCTGCACTGTCCTCAAATGTAGGAGTGTGTGATGCCTCGCGTGGCACGTGCTGCAGTTGAATGCACTGGTGCATTGCGACACTAAATGCCCAAAGCCGAGGCAATTGATGCAGCGATTGTTGCGCTAAGCAAACTTGATTCTGTCCGCTGGTGCCATGTTAAGAAACATGGGGCAAGATCTTAATTTGTGATCTGCACTTTTGCACATCAGACATGTCGATTTCTCAACGCTTACTTGGAAGGCGCCGAGTCTGTTCTGATGGCTATTGTTGTTGTATTTATTCTGTGTGGGTGCACTGACAGGCTTTACGGAATTGGACGATTTCTTGGCACGTTCTATTGCCTCCAAATCACGGTATCTATCCGTGAGGAAGTTGTCCAATTCCTCCCACTTCGACGTCTTGGTCTTGTTCTTTACAGACTGTTCCCATAGGGCCAATGTTGCCTGTGGCAGTCTCTTAGAACAAATGCGGATTATGATTGGGTCCCAGTTCCCAATGTCCACTTTATTGGCTGTCAGGCAGGAGATGCAGCTGTTGATCTCCCGCTGTAGCCACTTTATCGAGCTTGAGCACTCCTTGTCGATTGACGGTAAGTCGAGTAGTATGTCGACTTGGGTTTCGACAAGAATTCGCTCATTCTCGTACATATCAGTCAATCCCTTCCACGCCATTGCAAAGCCATCATTTGTTAGCGGGCATTTTGATACAATAGCCTTCGCCTCCCCTTGTGTCTTTTTGTTGAGATGGTATAATTTCTCAACAGGTGACAGGCGCGTGCTTTTGATGTATACGGCCGTGAACATATCCCGGAATGTTGGCCATGAAAGGTAGTCCCCTTTGAAAACATCCGTATCGCAAGGCGGAAGGGAGTGGTTACTGTCTACCTCAGCAGATTTTTCGGTGTCTTTGGGGGTTGAGAGGATCTCAGACATATCCTTCATTGCCCCCATGCAACGTATGTAGCATTGCCCAACTAGCTTGAATTTTTTTTTAATAAGGGCATAGTCCTTTGAGGACATGTCCCCTTTGCTGTTGAGGTCGTCATGGGCAGCTTTCGCTTTGCACCACATCTCTCTCAGCTCGTCTTGTTGCATCACAAGAGCGTTCTTCGAGATGTCCTTTGATGCAGCACTGAATTCAGACTCGTATTCGACAACGTAGTCTACTAAGCGCATGAAAGCTTCCATGGTTTCGATATAAGTGACAAGAAGAATTGAAAATTCAAATTTAAATTTAAAGGAATAGAGTAATACTCAAGACTGAGCAGACTTTGATCTAGAGAATATGGGAATCGTTTTGGAAATAATTCCCCACTATTGTAAATTTTTATTTGCAGCACACCACTGCCAACCAAACAAGAAAATAGAAAAAAGAAAATTTTTTGACTGTTTTAGCCGATATCGCAATATATCTGGCTGGTCAATAATATTTAGTTTATTCGATATATTTTAGCAAACAAAATTTTTAACTGTAGTAGCCGATATTGCAATATATCTGGCTGGTCAATAATATTTAGTTTATTCGATATATTTTAGCAAACAAAATTTTTAACTATAGTAGCCGATATCGCAGTATATCTGGCTTTGGTACTTTATTTAATATATATATGAATTGCAGCACACCACTGCCAACAAAAAACGAGAATATATATGTGTAGTCGTACGTGCGTATGTATAAAGATGCCACTTTATATGGCTCGCCACCCAAGATACGCCGACGAAAAACAATTTGTTAAATAAAAGTGTTTAAAGGTGAAAAAAGTGCAGTGTCTCAGTGAAAAAAAGAAACAAAAACAGAAATTTCTTCAACAAATAGAGAAAGAATCAAAAGAAAATCAGTGCCGTAAGTGATATGTGAAAATATGTAAAAAGTATTGCCGCACAAAATCGAAAAAATTATAAAAATCAAAAAAATTAGTGCCGTAAGTGATATGTGAAAATATGTGAAAAAGTATTACCGCACAAAATCGAACAAATGATAAAAATCAAAAAATTAGTGCCGTAAGTGATATGTGAAAATAGGTGAAAAAGTATTACCGCACAGAATCGAGAAGATGATAAAAATCAAAAAATTAGTGCCGCAAGTGATATGTATATGAGAGAAAAAAAAAAAATATTACCGCACAAAATCCGGTAAACGTAACCGTGCACTTACGGATGATTTTGCTTTTGTAATTATTCCACTGAAACACTAAAAAACACTAGTCACTTTGCCACTTTTATAAACGATTTGTCACCAATAAATTAAACCAACTATTTTTATATATGTATATCTTCCCTTTTTTTTTTTAAAAAACGATTGGCATCCAAGTGATATTAAAGCAATCACGTACCTGGTTTTCCTGCGTTGGTGGGAAGTGATACAAGAATCGGTGATATGTGTCCGTTGGTGTGCAACGCCTCGTTTGTATTTGTGCAACAGAGATCGGTTTTATGGTCCGTTGGTGTGCAGCGCCTCGTTTGTGTTAATGTGCAGAGCCTCGTGACTTCCAATTGGTATTTTGAGGAAACTTGCTCGTGTTAATTTTCCGTTGGTGTACAGTGCCAAAAAAAATTTATGGTGATGCTGGTTGTGGTGGCCGGTGGACGACGTCTTCTCCGAATCGCTCTCTAGAAAACAGTGCACCAAGCCGATAAGCAGAATCGCTTGCTAACCGGGAATTTCAACGAAACCATTGCCAGTTGAGTGAAAGCTGTTAACCGTTGAGTGAAAACTATTAACAGCTAACTGGCAATGGTTTGTTATACACTCACTAGGGGTGGTAAAAAGAAATTAAGCGCTGGCCTAAACACTTACTGAAGTCTACATAAAGCCTTAACGGTATAACGGCAGTGCATTTAGAAGAATTCCGTAATGTTATAATTTTATATTTAGGTGTAAAGTCGATTTTCTTGTATTTACACATTTAGCAGTCGATATCGAAATGCTTCAAACCACTAGTTTAACATATTTAAAATAATAAACCTTCTTTAACGTATTGACGTTGATACAAAGCCATGGCGGCATAACGACAGTACATTTAGAAGAATTCCGTAATCTTATATTTAGGTATAAAGTCGATTTTCTTGTATATACACATTTGGCAATCGATATCGAAATGCTTCAAATCATAAGTTTAAAATATTTAAGTTAATAAACCTTCTTTAACGCACTGAAGTCTACATAAAGCCTTGACGGTATAACTGCACTGCATTTAGAAGAATTCCGTTATCTTATATTTAGGTATAAATTCGACTTTCTTGTATATATTCATTTAGCAAGCGATAGCAAAATGCTTCCAACCATCAGTTTAACATATTTAAAATAATTAACCTTCTTTAACGTATTGAAGTTGATACAAAGCCATGGCGGCATAATGACAGTACATTTGGAAGAATTCCGTAATCTTATATTTAGGTATAAAGTCGATTTTCTTGTATATACACATTTAGCAATCGATATCGAAATGCTTCAAATCATTAGTTTAACATATTTAAGTTAATAAACCTTCTTTAACGCACTGAAGTCTACATAAAGCGTTAACGGCATAACGGCAGTGCATTTAGAAAAATTCCGTTATCTTATATTTAGGTATAAATTCGATTTTCTTGTATATACATATTTAGCAAGCGATATCGAAATGCTTCAAATCATTAGTTTAACATATTTAAGTTAATGAACCTTCTTTAACGATCTGAAGTTGGCATAACGGCAGTGGATGTAGAAGAATTCCGTAATCTTATATTTAGGTATAAAAACGATTTTCTTGTATATACATATTTAGCTATCGATATCGAAATGCTTCAAATCATTTGTTTAACATATTAAGTTAATAAACATTTTTTAGCTTACTAAAGTCTACATAAAGCCTTAGCGGTATAACCGCAGTGCATTTAGAAGAATTCCGTAATGTTATAATTTTATATTTAGGTATACAGTCGATTTTCTTGTATTTTCACATTTAACAGTCGATATCGAAATGCTTCAAATCATACGTTTAACATATTTAGAATAATTAACCTTTTTTAACGTATTGAAGTTGATACAAAGCCATGGCGGCATAATGACAGTAGGATTGGAAGAATTCCGTAATCTTATATTTTGGTATAAAGTCAATTTTCTAGTATATACACATTTAGCAATCGATATCGAAATGCTTTAAATCATTAGTTTAACATATTTAAGTTAATAAACCTTCTTTAACTCACTGAAGTCTACATAAAGCGTTAACGGCATAACGGCAGTGCATGTAGAAGAATTCCGTTATCTTATATTTAGGTATAAATTCGATTTTCTTGTATATACATATTTGGCAAGCGATATCGAAATGCTTCAAACCTTTAGTTTATCATATTTAAGTTAATTAACCTTCTTTAACGTATTGCAGTTGATATAAAGCCATAACGGTAGTGCATTTGGAAGAATTCCGTAATCTTATATTTAGGTATAAAGTCGATTTTCTTGTATATACACATTTAGATATCGATATCGAAATGCTTCAAATCATTAGTTTAACATATTAAGTTAATAAACACTTTTTAGCTTACTGAAGTCTACATAAAGCCTTAACGGTATAACGGCAGTGCATTTAGAAGAATTCCGTAATGTTATAATTTTATATTTAGGTATGAATTCGCTTTTCTTGTATATACTCATTTAGCAATCGATATCGAAATGCTTCAAACCATTAGTTTAACATATTTAAAATAATTAATCTTCTTTAACGTATTGAAGTTGATACAAAGCCATGGCGGCATAATGACAGTACATTTGGAAGAATTCCGTAATCTTATATTTAGGTATAAATTCGATTTTCTTGTATATGCACTTTTAGCAATCGATATCGAAATGCTTCAAATCATTAGTTTAACATATTTAAGTTAATAAACCTTCTTTAACGCACTGAAGTCTACATAAAGCGTTAACGGCATAAGGGCAGTGAATTTAGAAAAATTCCGTTATCTTATATTTAGGCATAAATTCGATTTTCTTGTATTTACATATTTGGCAAGCGATATCGAAATGCTTGAAATCATTAGTTTAACATATTTAAGTTAATTAACCCTCTTTAACGTATTGATATAAAGTGCAATGGGAAGAATTCCGTAATCTTATATATAGGTATAAAAACGATTTTCTTTTATATACACATTTAGATGTCGATATCGAAATGCTTCAAATCATTAGTTTAACATATTAAGTTAATAAACACTTTTTAGCTTACTGAAGTCTACATAAAGCCTTAACGGTATAACGGCAGTGCATTTAGAAGAATTCTGTAATGTTATAATTTTATATTTAGGTATAAAGTCAATTTTCTTGTATTTGCACATTTAGCAGTCGATATCGAAATGCTTCAAACCATTAGTTTAACATATTTAAAATAATTAACCTTTTTTAACGTATTGAAGGTGATACAAAGCCATGGCGGCATAACTACAGTACATTTGGAATTATTCCGTAATCTTATATTTAGGTATAAAGTCGATTTTCTTGTATATACACATTTAGCAATCGATATCGAAATGCTTCAACTCATTAGTTTAACATATTTAAGTTAATAAACCTTCTTTAACGTATTGAAGTTGATAATGAGCCATGGCGACATAACGACAGTACATTTGGTAAAATTCCGTAGTCTTATATTTTGGTATAAAGTCGATTTTCTTGTATATGTGCATTAAGCAATCGATATCGAAATGCTTTAAACCATTAGTTTAACATATTAAAGTTAATTAACCTTCTTTAACGTATTGAAGTTTATATAAAGAAATAACGGCAGTGCATTTGGAAGAATTCCGTAATCTTATATTTAGGTATAAAGTCGATTTTCTTTTATATACACATTTAGATATCGATATCGATTTCCTTCAAATCATTAGTTTAACATATTTAAGTTAATAAACCTTCTTTAACGTATTGAAGTTGATAATGAGCCATGGCGACATAACGACAGTACATTTGGTAAAATTCCGTAGTCTTATATTTTGGTATAAAGTCGATTTTCTTGTGTGCATTAAGCAATCGATATCGAAATGCTTTAAACCATTAGTTTAACATATTAAAGTTAATTAACCTTCTTTAACGTATTGAAGTTGATATAAAGAAATAACGGCAGTGCATTTGGAAGAATTCCGTAATCTTATATTTAGGTATAAAGTCGATTTTCTTTTATATACACATTTAGATATCGATATCGATTTCCTTCAAATCATTAGTTTAACATATTAAGTTAATAAACATTTTTTAGCTTACTGAAGTCTACATAAAGCCTTAACGGTATAACGGCAGTGCATTTAGAAGAATTCCGTAATGTTATAAATTTATATTTAGGTATAAATTCGATTTTCTTGTATATACACATTTAGCAAGCGATATCGAAATGCTTCAAATCATTAGTTTAACATATTTAAGTTAATAAACCTTCTTTAACGCACTGAAGTCTAAATAAAGCCATAACGGCATAACGGCAGTGCATTTAGAAGAATTCCGTTATCGTATATTTAGTTATAAATTCGATTTTCTTGTATATACACATTAAGCAATCGATATCGAAATGCTTCAAGTCATTAGTTTAACATATTTTAGTAATAAACCTTCTTTAACTCACTGAAGTCTACATAAAGCCTTAATGGCATAACGGCAGTGCATTTAGAAGAATTCCGTTATCTTATATTTAGGTATAAATTCGATTTTCTTGTATATACACATTTAGCAATCGATATCGAAATGCTTCAAATCATTAGTTTAACATATTAAGTTAATAAACATTTTTTAGCTTACTGAAGTCTACATAAAGCCTTAACGGTATAACGGCAGTGCATTTAGAAGAATTCCGTAATGTTATAATTTTATATTTAGGTACAAAGTCGATTTTCTTGTATTTACACATTTAGCAGTCGATATCAAAATGATTCAAACCATTAGTTTAACATATTTAAAATAATTAAACTTCTTTAACGTATCGAAGTTGATACAAAGCCATGGCGGCATAACGACAGTACATTTGGCAGAATTCCGTAATCTTATATTTAGGTATAAAGTCGATTTTCTTTTATATACACATTTAGATATCGATTTGCTTCAAATCATTAGTTTAACATATTTAGTTAATAAATATTTTTTAGCTTACTGAAGTCTACATAAAGCCTTAACGGTATAACGGCAGTGCATTTAGAAGAATTCCGTTATCGTATATTTAGTTAGAAATTCGATTTTCTTGTATATACACATTTAGCAATCGATATCGAAATGCTTCAAATCATTAGTTTAACATGTTTAAGTAATAAACCTTCTTTAACGCACTGAAGTCTAAATAAAGCCATAACGGCATAACGGCAGTGCATTTAGAAGAATTCCGTTATCGTATATTTAGTTAGAAATTCGATTTTCTTGTATATACACATTTAGCATTCGATATCGAAGTGCTTCAAATCATTAGTTTAACATATTTAAGTAATAAACCTTCTTTAACTCACTGAAGTCTACATAAAGCCTTAAGGCATAACGGCAGTCATTTAGAAGAATTCGTAATCTTATATTTAGGTATAATTTGATTTTCTTGTATATACCATTTAGCAATCGATATCGAAATGCTTCAA
>CM050326.1:20636686-20654435 GCA_027475135.1 Bactrocera correcta
TGGAATAAGTTGAACATCCCTTTATTCCTGGAACCAGAGATAAAGAGATCCCTAACTCTCCTGTCACTGGAAGTGAGAGAGCAATTGCTAAACGTAAAAACCCACTGAACTTTGACAGTTGACTGAATTGGGTAGGTTTGACGTTTTGTAATTGGAATGACTGGAACGGCCAGATTGAAATTATACCAAAATTATATGTGAACGGAGGAATTTGTTGCCGCCGTTCAGCATCGCTAATACAAATTTAAAACTATGAAAATCAAATAAAATGTGAAATTTAAATATATTTCATGAAACGTTTTGTAATTTAATGCATAATAAAATAAATTTTCTAGTACTAATGATTAAAAACATTTATTAGTTGAGAACTAATGGGCTAAATTCGCCTTATTAAGTATTGAAATGTCGAAAGTCAATTGTTTTAATATACCATAAAATCATAAAAAAGGAATTAACTAGTTTCGCCATATATTAAAAGTCCAAAATATAATAATTTGCAATCGTAATAAATGTTGGGATTTTTAGCGTTTTTTTATAACATTTTTCATTATGGCCAGATCGAACAAAACAAAAATTTTTGAGAATTTTATTTTAATTTTTTATTTTGTTCGATCTTTAAATTAAAATAAAATGCTCAAAAATTTTTATTTTGTTCGATCTGGCCATAATGAAAAATGTTATAAAAAAACGCTTATTTTGAGGCGCTCAACACTGCCTGGCACATAGGAGCATTTTCCTTCAAAAACCGGACAAAAATTAAAATTATAAACTTCAGCGATGCTACTCAAAATTGATTTTTTTTAGTACATAAGTAACCTTTCTACAATGAACCGGTTAAATGAATGATCTTCAGCCCGCCATATTGCCACATAAATAATCGGAACCTAGACTTCGTTCAGAATTCACGTGCATATTCGAAATTCGAATTCACGTTTTCGAAATTGCAAGTGGTTTTTTGTGTTGCGTGAAGCGAATTCCGGAAAATATTTTTTATAGATTCTGGACAACAAAGTATGTATTTAATATTAATGATATAAAGATTAATTTAGTTAATATATTATTTTCGAGAAAACAATGAAGCATTAAAAAAACAAAATTTTGTTTTTTAATTTTTTAGAAATTAGTGTTTTTGTTATAGTGTCGGGCGAGTTGAATTATTTTTCAAAGTAATCTACAGGGTTTCTACTTAACATATAAGCTTAAACGTCTTCTGCTGGCGTTATCCTTTCACTGCCATTCAGCAAGAAATGTTCCTTCCATAATTTTAGTTTGCTCTGGGCATCAGTTTGTATACAATATGCAAATACAGCCAAATTTATCTTGGCATCACGCTCGATGATAGATTACGTTGAAAAGATCATATTAAAAAATAAATAGATTTTAATCTGAAACTGTGGAAAATGAAATTAAATTAGGCGAAGGTCAAACCTGTCCATACACAGCAAATTACTTCTTTATGAACAAATAATCAAACGCAACTGTGGGGATGTGCCAATGATAGCAGTTTTAATGTTGTAGAACGTTTTCAAATCGAGGTACTAAGAGACATTGTTAATGCTCCTTGGTACTGCAGAAATGCTATTTATCGAGACCTTAGATGAATACACTTAGTACATTATTTTGATAAATCTCGTAGGTTTCCCACTAATCTAATAAATTTATCAAGATTTCGCCATACAAAAATGACAGTTCCAAATCACTTCATTGAAATGATTTGAAACTGATCCACGCAAAATCTCTCTGTGCGACTCTGATTTTGCGCAATCTACTTGTCAGCACTGGAAATCTGTTACACAGCTGATTTACTACAACAACTACACTACAAAGGGAAAAAAATGTAAACAAAGAAATTTTTTTAAAGCAATGAATCTAATTTCACCTGAAAATCGACTAAACTATTATATGGATTTCTTTTGATAAATAATAAGCAATGTGACTTCATGAATGACAATAACAGTTGCTTTTTGATCTTTCTAACGTCAGTGAGAACACTATTGGGTTATGAAATGATTAAACGTAATCTAATCTTTTAAATTTTCGGTCTAAGCATGGTATAACCTCATGTGTTGAGTTTTTTGTCCTTTTTTTGTGAGGTTTCAGCAAGAATAATCTTTCAAAATAAACCTCACATATTAGTAGGTTTTCTCAGAACAAGGCTGTTAGTAAGATTAAAAGTATTTTTTTTCAACTTCGCAATCTATTTTGCAAAGGCAATATTCTGGGTAGTAATAACCTCTAACACTAATATTATTTATCTGGGTTCTCAAAGTCGATATTCATCGTAATAAATTTTAATATCTGTTAGCTACCGTATAAACGACTTCTTTTTGTTCACTATTGCATACGTTAAACTATGTGTTACTTTTGTTCAGAAAGTGGTAAAAAAAGAAAAAAACCATTGATGTTCAATGGTTTCCTTATTCTTACCAATTGCAAATATGGCATGGCGTCTTGTTCTAAGTTACCGTTATATGCGTACCTTGTCTGTTATGTTTTGGTTTTGGTCTGTTAAAGGTAACAAATAATTTTTCAGCGAATGGATTACCTTATGCATATAGATTTGTTAGCGAATAGTTTACCTATATTTTATACGCAACAAAAGTATTTGTTAATCAAATTTCAAATAATTTATTGTTTTTATTTTAGAAGCAACACTAAAATATCATTATATGGTTGCAATACTGATTTGCAAATTGCCAGCTACTCTCAAAAATAAAAACCTTGCCGTAAATAAATAAAGATGGATAAAACGTTTAAAAAAGAGAAAAGCCAAAATTAGAGGTAAGTGAAAAGATAAAATTTTTGTTGTGGGCACTTATTGGCAGTATTTTTTAAAAAGCACTTCTTGGTCACTGCAATAAATTTTAATCCATTCATTGGTAATTTATTTACCAATAATTTTATTATTATAGGTGCGGATAGTAAAATTTTTTTGTTCTTATAGTATTTCTATTGCATAAATTTGGTTGTTGTAACTATAGGTCTTTAGGATATATGTAAATTAAACTAATTAGAAGGTGAGGCGACGTCCACTTATTCAAAATATAAGTTATTTTTAATTGACTTAGTATCACTTCACTTTAGCCGTAGCGACGGTGTTGTTGACTCCCCAAGTTGTTTTTAATTGAGTTAATGCCTTGAGTCTCTTTCAAAAATTGTTTATTTAATAAATTAGTAAGCTAACTGCTAAGCTACTATTCTTAATGTCGCTGCTGCCGTTAGCGTCGGTCTCTAATTACTTCCATAAGCATTCCCACGCTCATGTTCACCGCCTACGCTTTAGTAAGATGATTGATCCAGCAAGGATTACGGGGATTGTAGCACAAATTACTGCGGTTACTAGTGGTGAAGTAATCGTTCGTATGCGTAATTCGGCGATATGACGCAAGTTTGCATCACTTAGCTTGTAGAGAAATGGTAGGCTTAGTAGGGTATGATTCGAGGTTATGTTGATCCGCGCTGAAGCAGCCTGTTGTGGATATCTCTTCGGGTATCCATTGAAAGTAACGTATTTGGTGCCATTGTTAAAGCTATGCTAGCCTTGACTTTTGCATCGTTTATCAAAACTATACCATCGTCCAACAATGGGGGATAAGTCGCTGGGCTTGGTTACGCAGTGTGCTACAGCGCCGTAGTGTAGGCTTTGTGCGCAAGTTTCAGTTTCGGCTTTTTTACAGAACGTTACCATTGGCGTATCAAAAAAATGTTGCCTCCGCAGTCAGCTATAATATTGCCCAGTAAATGCAATATACGGCCAGCATGCGATACGGGAAATATAGGAATCTTCTTACATAATAACTTAGGTCTAGGAAAACCGATAATAACTTACAATTTCCTTACTTTCTGAAACCTTAACTCTAGCTATGCTTAACAATTGGGTTATTGTAACTCCTGTTGAACTCTCCTTCATAACCGCCTCCAAATCGTCTGAATCAATAATAGCAGGGTTTGTTATATTAAATTTAGCTAGTGTGATTGCAATTATTGAATTTTGAATCTCTAGTGATAAAATTCTGTTTCTAGCCAAAAGTGTTTCACAGAGATGCGATGAATCTATTTCCTCCCTTTTTTTACATTGAGAATTTTATTGACCGTATTCGTAAGAGCGTTAATCTGCTCCTGAGTTCTGGAATTAATGACGATCTGCCTATTGTTTGACTGTATTAGCTCTTGCTCCGTTAGTTTTGTTTGTATTAAGTCATTGAAGTCACATCTGCCGGCTTTTACCTTCAGGGTGGAGCTCAAAAAGTTTAGGCTCCGAGCATGCCTACGGTGTACTCCTAATGTCCCTAATAAAGTACGTAAATGCCTGGTGTCTACTTCTAGGATCTTCCTCATGTGTGATTGTGGGAAGACGCTAATCAAGTCTGTGGTTTCTTGTATGTGTTGTCCATATTCCGATAAGTTTGATATGTGCCTTAGGTACAGGATCGGTACGTAGTCCGCGTGCGAGTAGTCTGTTAATTTGGAAGCTGTCGGCGCAGACCAAGTCAAAAGTGCGAAGATGGGCGTATGCCTGAAATTTAAAAACTATGTACAAAAAAAATATTATGTCGAGAGATTCACTTGATGTTGGACCACCCTCCCTTTAATAAGAACGGTTGTCCCTACATCAGCGTCTATCCTTTCCTCGGCGTACGGTGGGGTGACCTTGTCGCCTGGTCTCTTATTGGACCTTACCAGGACATTTTCTTCAACTTCGAAGATTCTATTTTAGCGGTAGGCATTACTCCGCTCCAGCAGTTCTTGTAAATAAAATCACGCAGCTACTGGTAGGGTACAGTGCCTTGTGTTTACATACACATATACATACATATATGAACTGTAGTGATAATTGTAACTGAACAAGAAAAGCATAATAGCTGACAAATATTCCCGTATTTTCTTCCGTGTAGTATCTGGGTTTTAGCAGTCGATTTTGAAATTACATTCGGTGAATGTTGAATAAAACATTATTATTTATATGATAGGCCATGAGAACTGCCCTCTTCTGCTCTACTCTTGTAGTGTTATTCACTATAACAAGAAGCATAAATATGTATGTGTAGAGACTGTGTTGTTACATCATTCATATTTAAGTATGCATTATTCCTTAAAGGATCGTCTCAGTGTGACCCTCCGAAAAATCACTGATTTTCCAAATTTTTTTTTATGTTGGAATTAACTAATCAGTCCGATTTTTTCTTTTATTTATATAAATAAATACGTTCATGACGAATATAAAATTATGCTTTTATAATTATTTATTTATAGTTAAATAAATGTTTGAAACTACACATAAAAAAAGGTACGATGTCCACGATTGCAGCCGCAATTTTGGTCTAAAGCAAAAATTTCAAAGAGATAATTAATCTGTAGAAAAGTGTATCTGCTCTCACTTTGGATAACTATATCTTTAAAGCCAACCATTTTTTTTGAAATGGTCGATACTGGCAACTTGTTCATCATGAACGACAGCGTGATGAATCAAATATTGGACGTAACTTTGTCAATTTTCTCAATGATGCAACAAGCCAAAGATTTCGCCGAAAAAATTAAAAAACAAGTTCCATAATCATGCAAGTCTTGTTGCTTTCTAAGCCCAGCGAAAAGAGATGTTCAAAACGAAAATGGTATGGGAAAAAAAGAAACACGAAAAAAATTACGCTTTGAGCGATAAAAGATTGCAAGCACAAGTTGGACAACAAAATATTGCAAACAGTTCAAATAGAAAAAGATGAACGCTTACAAAATTTCAAAAGTGGGATGGCATCAAAACAGTAATTTATAATCTACATCACTTTCATCCTGCTTACAATCTTCTATCACTCAAATTGTTATCTTTTACGAGTTACTTTTAAACTAAATACTTTAATTAAAATATCGTATTATTTTGTATGTAATAACATAACATAACACATGTACATACATAGATATATTAATATACTTGAGGACGCGTCCACGTTATACTATGGCTGGTCGGCTGGAAAGGTTATGATATCAGCCTTTTGGGATGCACGTGGTATATTATTCATCGAATGATTACTGACCCAAGTTTAATTAATTGCACTGTGTAGTTGCTTGCAGATTTATTTTCTTATTCTTCTTTACTGGCGTAGACATCGCTTACACGATTTTAGCCGAGTTAACAACAGCGCGCCTGTCGTTTCTGCTTTTCGCAACGTGGCGCCAATTGGATATTCCAAGCGAAGCCAGGTCCTTCTCCACTTGGTCCTTCCAACGGAGTGGAGGTATTCTTCTTCCTCTGCTTCCCGCGGCGGGTACTGCGTCGAATACTTTCAGAGCTGGAGTGTTTTCATCCATCCGGACAACATGACCTAGCCAGCGTAGCCGCTGTCTTTTAATTCGCTGAACTATTTCAATGTCGTGGTATATCTCGTACAGCTTATCGTTCCATCGAATGCAATATTCACCGTGGCCAACGCGCAAAGGACCATAAATCTTTCGCAGAACCTTTCTCTCGAAAACTCGCAACGTCGACTCATCCGTTGTTGACATCGTCCAAGCCTCTGCACCATATAGCGGGACGGGAATTATGAGTGACTTATAGAGTTTGGTTTTTGTTTGTCGAGAGAGGACTTTGCTTCTCAATTGCCTAATTAGTCCGAAGTAGCAAATGACGTTGTTGTTGGCGTAGATGCTGGTTCTAAGATAGACGAAATTGTTTACAACTTCGAAGTTATGACCGTCAACAGTGACGTGGGTGTCTAGTCGCGAGGGCGACGACTGTTTGTTTATTGACGTATTTGCTTCGCTGCCTTATACAGTCTGGAGAAAGCAGAACTAACGGCGCGATTGTTAGATTATTGATACCAATATTGTCAGCATATGACATCAGCTGTACACTGCCTTATACAGTCTGGAGAAAGCAGAACTAACGGCGCGATTGTTAGATTATTGATACCAATATTGTCAGCATATGACATCAGCTGTACACTCATATAGAAGATTGTACCTTCTCTATTCAGTTCTGGAGCTGAAATTATTTTCTCCAAGAGTAAATTGAAGACGTCGAACGAAAGAAAGTCGGCTTTTCTGAAATCTCGTTTAGTGTCGAACAGTTCGTAGAGGTCTTTCCCGATCCTGACGGAACTTTTGAAATTGCTTAAAGTCAGTTTACAAGCCGTATTCGTTTTCCGGGGATACCAAATTCAGACATCGCGGAATAAAGGCAACTCCTTTTCGTGCTCAGCTGCTCGGCCGGCAATACATCGGACCCCGCCGCTTTGTTGTTCTTCAGACGAGTAATTGCTATTCGAACTTCTTCACGGTCGGTCTACGGAACGTCTGCTCCATCGTCATCGATTGGGGAATCGGGTTCGCCCTCTCCTCCATTCAAAAGGCTGGAGAAGTGTTCCCTCCATAATTTAAGTTTGCTCTGGGCATCGGTGACTAGATCACCTTTGGAGGTTTTACAAGAGTATGCTCCGGTTTCGAAACCTTCTGTAAGCCGCCGCATTTTTTCGTAGAATTTTCGACCATTACCCCTGTCGGCCAGTTCCACAGTTCAAGTATGCTCAGGGCATCGGCCTCTTTCTTTTTTCTGTCTACAAATGCGTCTCGCTTCCCTTTTCAACTCTCGGTATCTATCCCATCCCGCACGTGTTGTGGTCGATCGTAACGATGCGAGGTAAACAGCCTGTTTTCTCTCCGCTGCTACTCGGTACTCCTCGTCGTACCAGCTGTTCTTTTGCACTTTCCGAAAACCAATAGTTTCAGTTGTAGCTGTACGTAAGGAGTTTGAAATGCCATCCCACAGTTCCCTTATACCGAGTTGTTGACGAGTGCTCTCAGAGGGCAGGAGTGCAAGCCGAGTAGAAAATCGTTCGACTGCCTGTTGTGATTGCAGCTTAACGACGTCGAACCTTCCTTGTGTTTGTTGACGTACGTTTTTTGCTGCACAGAGGCGGGTCCGAATCTTGGCTGCAACAAGTTAGTGGTCGGAGACGATGTTAGGACCTCGGAGCGTACGCACGACTAAAACACTAGAGACATGTATTCCGTCTATTACAACATAATTGATTTAGTTAGTTGTTTTTCGATCTGAAGTCAGCCAGGTAGCTTGATAAATTTTTCTTTGCTGGAATATTATATTACAGATAACCATAACTCGGGTGCCGGCGAAGTCGATCAGCCTCAACCCATTTGAGGATGTTTCCTCGTGGAGGCTGAATTTACGGACTGTTTTGCCAAATGGATGTTTTCTAGCTACCCGGAGAATATATGGTCAAGGACCGGAAGTTGTAAGATGCTTGAGCCATATGTAAAATAATTGTTTCTGGACTCCCAAGTTAATGGCAATCAGAGAACTTTCCCCACTTGCGTGAACTTCTACACATGACTCCATCCACCTATATTGTATTATTCCCAATATTTAGCAATTTTATTATTTTTTAGGAAGTACCAGTTCGAAATTGTACGCATATACTTCATCGTACCCGTTTGAATATCTCAAATTATAATGGACTTTTATATCAACATTCCAGTTATTCCGCCATATTTTTATGATAGATATCGCGTTTGGTTTGTTAGGAATGCATTTGCGTCCTTCGTTCATAATCTAGAAAATTATCAGCAATGCCTTGACAACGAAAATGTCAATATCATTTTTTGTTGTGATATTAAATATATCTGTCGTGTTCGTCTTAAAAAACTGCCTGGTTCAGGAGCAAAATCAGTACAACCCATATACTAAACATGTATGGATATACAAATTTGTACTTATTTCTTTCTCTTTTTGAATTACTAAAGTTTCCAAATGATTCCTTCATGAATTTTGAACAAATGCTTATGATTTTAAATATAATTTTTATTTTTATGAACTGTATTGAATTTTAACATAAAGAGATAATCCTAGCTTATCCTATCCTATGTCTTTACCCTGGTTCTAAGCTACCTCCCCACCAAATTTCAGCGGTTCTTTAATTATAAATGGTGTCACAAAAACAACTTTTTTTTTATTTATTCGGTTGTAAAAAAAGTCTTGCGGTATTTTCGCTAGTTGGCGCTGAAAGCGCGTAGTTCTAGTTTTATTCGTCGCATCGGGTCATGCTATACCTTTTTGGAAAGCTCATTTCACGCGCTAACACGTGTTTGATTGATTGCCGTTTTTTTTCAAGTTGTTCGTGAGTTATAGGGTCGCAAACATGGAGCAAAATAAAGAGAAAATACGCCATATTTTACAGTATCACTAAGATAAAGGCAAAAATGCTTCTCAAGCCGCCAATAAAATTTGTGCAGTTTATGGACCCGATACAGTTTCCATTTCCACCGCACAACGATGGTTTCAACGTTTTCGTTCTGGTGTAGAGGTGGTCGAAGATGCGCTACGCCCCGGAAGGCCTGTCGTCGAAAATTGCGATAAAATCGCTGAATTGGTCGAAAGAGACCGGCATAGTAGTCATCAAACCGTTATAAACCATTTGAAGAAGCTTGGAGTCACTGAGAAGTTCGATGTAAGGATGCACACTAATTGATTCAATAAAAATACCGCAAGACTTTTTGGACAACCCAACATATACAAGAGGGAACAACCATCTATATGATTTCTATTAGTTGAATTATAACTATTAGTTAAAAGATATGGCATTTTTATGAAGCAAATTGTGTTAGTTTACAAAAAAATGGATCATAAAGCATTTCGGTTGTTAAAAAAAGCATTGCTTTTTGGGGGAAAATACCACCGTTGACAATGATGTTCTTAAGAGGCGAAAGCTCTGTGCAAAGTGGGTGCCTCGCAAGCTCATAATCCAACGAATAATTGATTCTGGGAAGTGTTTGAGTGCTCTTTAATCGTAATAAAACAGAATTCTTGCGTCGGTGTGTGACGATAGAAACATAGCTCCATCATTTGCCACTGGAGTCCTATCGACAGTCATTCTAATGGACTGCAAATAATGAACCGGTTCTCAAGTGTAGAAAGGCGAAAAAGCCGGCGTGCAAAGTTATGACATCAGTCTTTCTGGATGCACGTCAACGACTAATTGCTGAGCCAGTTATAATCTAATTCACTGCGTATTTGGTTTTAAATACTTAGCAATTGTATTATTTTTGAAAAAGAATCTGTTACAAATTGTACGCATATATACAAATGATTCCTACAAACACGAAATTTGAACAAATGCTTATAATTGGACACATAATTTTTGTATTTATGAGTTGTATTAAATTTTAATATCAAGAGATAAAAGGTATCCTATGTCCTGGTTCTAACCCTGCAAGACGGGTAGCTGTTAGCAAACGTGTAAGCGACTTGTTATTGTTCACTTTTGCATTCGTTAAAATATTTGTTACTTTTGTTCAGAGGGTGGAAAAAAATAACACATAGCTATTTGATATTCAACGGTTATCTCGCTCTAACCAATGGCAAATATCGCATGCTGCCTTGTTCTAACCGAATACATACATTTGTTAGCAAATTTCTTCACAGTATGTTACGGGTAACAAATTCTTTTGTTAGCGCATAGCTTACCTATGTGTTATGGATAACAAAAAGTATTTGTTACCCGAATATTTGTTAGTGTTATTATTTTCGTTATCAGTTTTTTATCTATAATATAAAAACATATTGCAGAAGGTTTCAAGACCGGAGCATACTCTTGTAGAACCCCCCAAGGCGATCTAGCCACCGATGCCCAGAGCATACTTAAATTATGGAGGGAACACTTCTCCAGCCTGCTGAATGGCAGTGAACGCACAACACCAGGAGAAAGTGAAACCGATACCCCAATCGATGACGATGGAGCAGACGTTCCATTGCCCGACCATGAAGAAGTTCGAATAGCAATTGCCCGCCTGAAAAACAACAAAGCGGCAGGGTCCGATGGATTGCCGGCCGAGCTATTCAAACACGGCGGCGAAGAGCTGATAAGGTGCATGCATCAGCTTCTTTGCAAAATATGGTCGGACGAAAGTATGCCCAACGATTGGAATTTAAGTGTGCTGTGCCCAATCCATAAAAAAGGAGACCCCATAATCTGCGCCAACTACCGTGGGATTAGCCTCCTCAACATCGCATATAAGGTTCTGTCGAGCGTATTGTGTGAAAGATTAAAGCCCACCGTCAACAAACTGATTGGACCTTATCAGTGTGGCTTTAGACCTGGTAAATCAACAACCGACCAGATATTCACGATGCGCCAAATCTTGGAAAAGACCCGTGAAAGGAGAATCGACACACACCACCTCTTCGTCGATTTCGACAGCACGAAAAGGAGTTGCCTTTATGCCGCGATGTCCGAATTTGGTATCCCCGCAAAACTTATACGGCTGTGTAAGCTGACGTTGAGCAACACGAAAAGCTCCGTCAGAATCGGGAAGGACCTCTCCGAGCAGTTCGATACCAAACGAGGTTTCAGACAAGGCGATTCCCTATCGTGCGACTTTTTCAACCTGCTTCTGGAGAAAATAGTTCGAGCTGCAGAACTCAATAGAGAAGGTACTATCTTCTATAAGAATGTACAACTGCTGGCGTATGCCGATGATATTGATATCATCGGCCTCAACACTCGCGCCGTTAGTTCTGCTTTCTCCAGGCTGAACAAGGAAGCAAAGCAAATAGGTTTGGCAGCGAACGAAGGCAATACGAAATATCTCCTGTCATCAAACAAACAGTCGTCGCACTCGCGACTTGGTACTCACGTCACTGTTGACAGTCATATTGTAGATAATTTCGTCTATCTTGGAACCAGCGTAAACACCACCAACAATGTCAGCCTAGAAATCCAACGCAGGATAACTTTTGCCAACAGGTGCTACTTCGGACTAAGTAGGCAATTGAGAAGCAAAGTCCTCTCTCGACAAACAAAAAGCAAACTCTATAAGTCACTCATAATTCCCGTCCTGCTGTATGGTGCAGAGGCTTGGACGATGTCAACAACGGATGAGTCGACGTTGCGAGTTTTCGAGAGAAAGGTTCTGCGAAAGATTTATGGTCCTTTGCGCATTGGCCACGGCGAATATCGCATTCGATGGAACGATGAGCTGTACGAGATATACGACGACATTGACATAGTTCAGCGAATTAAAAGACAGCGGCTACGCTGGCTAGGTCATGTTGTCCGGATGGATGAAAACACTCCAGCTCTGAAAGTATTCGACGCAGTACCCGCCACGGGAAGCAGAGGAAGAGGAAGACCTCCACTCCGTTGGAAGGACCAAGTGGAGAAGGACCTGGCCTCGCTTGGAATATCCAATTGGCGCCACGTATCGAAGAGAAGAAACGACTGGCGCGCTGTTGTTGACTCGGCTATAATCGCGTAAGCGGTGTCTACGCCAGTAAAGAGAAGAGATATAAACATGTTAGCAAGAACAAGAAGTAACAAGATTATCTGTTACTGGTTTGTTACTTCTAGCAAATTCAATTCTTCTAAATAAAACTGAGGTTTTTTTTTATTTGCTTTTTGTTTAATAATAAAATCAAAATAATCAAATATTCACTTAAACTAATAATTTGCCTATTATTATTACATTCGGCAGAAAAATAATACAAATGAAGTTTATTTCAGTATAAAAATGAGAATTCTAAAAATTCATATTTATAAAAGTAAAATTAGAAACTTCAACTTAAAACTAGAATGTACAACATAGAACTAATATATACAACTTAAAACTAATATGTGCAACTTAAAACTAATATTTACAACTTAAAACTAATATGTAAAACTTAGAACTAATATTTACAGCTTAAAACTAATATATATAAGTAATATTAAGAAAACTTATACTTTTTTTGCTTAAAACGATTGTGACTTAAGGCCACAAATCTCCGGAGCTCCCCACAGATAGTGTTTTTATCCTTGTCAGCAAATATATCTAAAATGAAGCGGTATAAGTTAAGGCATTCAAATATATATCAGTAAAAAAACCTATTCAAAACCAACCCTACGACCTTTAGCTTTAGTAGGGATCCCTTCTCCTTGCGCCCCTCTAAATTGTAGTGGTACAGTACATCGTCTGAAAACATACCACGCCGTACGCCGTCCACACTGCCTTTTGCGCCCTTTGACTTTAATATTAGCCGCATCTGTAAAAAAAAAAATACAGTAAGTTATATAACAATCGCATAATATTTAAAAACGAAATATTCACCATAGCATCCGTGCTTTCCTTTTGTGAAAGTTTGTCTTCCACGAAGCGCACGTGCTCTTCCGATGACATGGGTAGTTTCGAAGCGAGCTCCACGTAATACTCGTCCTCCAAGTCACCATGCGGCTAATTGAATCATGCGTCTTAGCCGCTATGATGTGTGCCTGCACCTCGGCCTTTTCTGGCATCTAAAAAATAAAAATATAAAAATTATCTTCCGTTTTAATTTGGTAATTTAATACTGCGTTACTTACTTTGTCTGTTAGGGACTTTTCAATGGCAGTGAGTCGGGTCTCAATGGCATCGAGCTCCTGGATTATATCTGAAAAACATAAATGTATTTTTTTAAAGTAAATATTAATATATTTATATATTCATACATTATACCTGCATGATCGCCAGACGATGGTGACGGTACCACAATTTTTGATGGTCCTAGTGTAGGAGCGCAAACCAGATCTTTATCAATTTATCTGTAAAAAAATATTATTAGAAAATGCAAAAATTTACGAGTTGTGAGCATTCCACTTCTGAATCCGTTGCTTCAACCAGGCCATCGAAATTCATTCTATAAAAAATCATAAAAAGTTGATGAATGAGTGGAACTAAAAAACTTGTATCATCTATAGGTATGGAAAATTTTAATTTATAAATTGAAATGTTAGTACTTTATGTTAATAATATTTAGTTTAGTAGTTTATAGCGACAAATATAAGTTTGATGAAGATTTTTGATTTGTAAGTACTTACAAATAGTATCTTACAGGAGGAAAATATATTTCAGAAGTGTATTTTGAAAAGATGTCTACATCTTAATTAATGAACCTCCTCTATCCGACCATACCCATTTTATTCCCGAAATCCTGGGACGGTATTCTAAATTCTACTCAATTATAATTGTATTTGAACTGCTATAACACTATACTACCGGCACTCACCTTTGATAATTTTGATGCAAAAGGGTTTAAAAACTTTGGCACTTGAGCGGTTGGAAACAAGCGAGTGGATATGCGCACGGACCGATAACAAAAGAGGCTCGGCGCCGTCCGTCAGTCCCTTTTGTTAATTGTGTCCGATGTCCTAGTGTGTGGTGTATATGATGCAGGTGTGTTGAGTGTGAGGTGTGGATGTGAATGTGGTACAGATGTTTGGAATATGATGTGTGGATGATGTAGATGGTGTAGTCGTGTTGAGTATGGTGTGTATGTGTGGGGTGTGTCATATTATATTAAGAGGGGGGTCAGTTGCTCATTTAGCCATCCCGGCCCCCCTAAACGACTGCTTAGCCTAAAAGGCGCTGCAGCTGCTGTAGCGTTGCCACAACGCTGCTCAGACCCGTTGCTCGACGAGATGGTGACCCAGGCTGTCGACGCCGCAATGATGTTCTGCTCCGCTGGGGTGCGGCACGAATGAGGGTTGGAATCAGGGTATGTTAAGCTCGAATTAGTAAGCCGACCATTGGCACGAAGCAAACCTTTCGTGTCCAGAATGAATTTAGGACTAAGAGTGATCTCTTTTTATCAATCGGCTTCGATTCTCTTAGTAGTGATATATCGCGGCTGAAATAGCGTGCTTGTGTATGTTATTAGTGCGACCTTTACCTTTTGTAACTCTAGGTGCGTCACTGTGTTGCATGGGAAATTACGTGATCCCTTAACTTTGCTTTTGAGTTGTTCTATGAATTTGAACATATAAGCGACTACTTTGAGTGCTTTTGGAAACGAGTAAATTGTTCAAGGATGTCGGCATCATCCAATAATGTGTGAAAGGTGGCGATTTTTCGACCTTCTGGGGCGATAATGTTCCGCATGGGGGATTGTGGCCAAGAATCAGGAGATTCTATCAACCATCGGGGGCCATTCCACCAGAGGGTGGTAGTGGAAAGGTGCAGTGGCTTGCACCCTCTTGTACCTAGATCGGCAGGATTGTCAGCACTGGCTACGTGACGCCAAGTGGCTGATCCCACTAGGTCAAGAATTTGAGACGTTCGGTTAGAAATATACATCTTCCATGCATGTGGTGGTTTTTCCAACCAGGCTAGTACAATTTCTAAATCGGGCCACATATATAGTTTGCTTGTATGTATGACAAAATATTTAAATGCATTTTCACCATGGCTACTAATTTTGAAAGTAGTAGTGCGCCACATAACTCAAGTCGTGGGAGACTTATAGTTTTTAAAGGTGCCACCTTTGCTTTTGCTACTAATAAGTGGCTTGTGGTCGTGGTGTCACTTTGCGTGCGCACATAGATAGTAGCGCAGTATGCCTTTTCTGAGACGTCACAAAAGCCATGTAATTCGACTTTGTGTTCGGGGGAGTAGCTTACCCATCGTGGAATTTGTACCTGAGAAATATCATTCAGACTGTTTGCGAACTGGGACCATTTTTCTAAGCGAAGCGGTTTCACTTGTTCGTCCCAGTCGGTTCCATCTAGCCATAATTCTTGTATTAAGATTTTCGCTTGGATCATAATTGGCGAAAGCCATCCTGCGGGGTCGAAAAGTTTTGCCACCGAGGATAAAATCTGTCTTTTCGTTATGGCTGATAATGCGGATATGGTCTCTGTTGTGTATGAGAACTGGTCCGATATCGCATTCCATTGGATGCCTAATGTTTTTGTTGTACTTTCCTTTTCGAAAATAAGGAAATTAGTGTCCAACAAATTTTCTTTTGGTATATTTTTTAATATAGTTGGGTGATTTGCCGTTATCTTTTTTAATGGAGACCCTGCGGATGTGAGGGCTGGATTACTTGTGAAAATGATTCGTATGCTTGTGGAAGACTGTGACTTCCAGACAGAATATCGTCTACATACGTTTGTGCTTTTAACACCTGGGTCGCCAGAGGAAATTCTGACTTGGTGTTTTCAGCCAATTCGTGGAGGCTTCGAATGGCTAAATATGGTGCACAGTTAACACCAAATGTAACTGTTTTTAGTCTGAAGTCGCGTAAAGGACTGGTGGGGGATCTTCGGAACATAATACGTTGAAAATCTTGGTCGTCTTTATGTACGCCTATTTGCCGATACATTTTTGCAACGTCCCCATTGAATACGTATTTGTATATACGCCAATTTAATATCAGAAGCATTAAATCTGGTTGGAGTGTGGGTCCCGTAAATAGGATATCATTTAGGGAATTCCCTGAACTGGTGGTTTTCGAAGCATTAAAAACAACTCTTACCTTTGTTTGTTTTTTTGTCTGGCTTTACTACTGCGTGATGTGGCAGGTAAAAGGAGTAGTATTTGCCATTGACGATTTTCTCCCCTGGGTTTACTTCCTCCATATGATCTAAATGGAGGTATTCTTCTACCACACCATCATATTCGGATTTGAGTTCGCCTTTTTTAAGTAGGTTTCTTTCCATACTTAGAAACTGCTGAATTGCAGAGGTGCGAGAGTGACCTAAGGCGAGTGTGTTGGGAAATTGTTGCTTAAGTGGTAGTCGTACGACGTACCGACAATTTTCTGATCTAATAGTTGTGGCTTTGTAAAAATCCTCACAATACTTCTTCCAGTTCCCAAAATTTTCTCAATTGTGAATTGAGGTACTCATTTGAGACTTCCTCAACTTGAGTTGTCAATGTTGTAACTGGTTCCGCAACTAGTCCGCTTAGGACCCATCCGAAAATGGTATTTTGCGCCAGAAGTGTTTTGGTAATTTTCTCAATACCTTCGAGAATAAGTTGTGGTATGAGATCGCTGCCTAATAGGAGATCTATTTGAGCGGGGGTGTTGCATTTGGGTCTGCTAGCTTCAGGTGTGAAACCTTTTGCCAATGTTTGCTATTTATGTGATAGCTGGGTAACATATTGGTTAATTGCGGTAAGACAATAGCTTCAGCTTGTATGCGCTTATCCGCATTGGGGGAAAAGAGGGTAATGGGGCAGATTTTATTTGAGTTTTGAACAACTCTTCCGCCCATTCCCGTGATTTCAAAGTTGGCCAGTTTTGTTGGTAACTGTAGCCTGTTGTGTGCCCTAGACGCTATAAAAGATCGTTGTGATCCTGGGTCTATTAAGGCTCTGAGTTTAAACAGTTCTCCTCGATGTTCGATGGAGACAACTGCTGTGGGTAATAGTACCCTACTGTGATTTTCGCTATGTAGCGTTTGGGTTTTCAACGCCTTTGAGCAGCATGGTGCTTCTTGGCAGTTTTCAGAATTTGTTGTGGCAACTAATCCTGTTGCTCGTTTTACGTTCGCATTGTTCGGGGTGAGCTGGAAAAATTTGTTATGTTTGCTATTAAATTTGCTTTCGCAATCTTTAAGCGTATGCGCCTGTGACAGACAGTTGGTACATAATTTTTTCGTTCTTACGAAATTGTTTCGATCGCTAACATTCAGTTTTTTGAATTTTTCGCACAATTTTAGTTTGTGACCTCCTCTGCACAGTTCGCATGACGTTTGTTTATATTGTTCGGAAGAGAACGATTGGTTTTTAAAAAAAGCTTCTATTTAAATTATTGTGGCTACTTGCTTGGGGTCTATTGAAGCTTTTACTGAGGTCGTTTTGAACGTTTTTCGTTCTGACTAGTTTTTTATCTACCCTTTCTGCAATTTCGTATTGGGTAGTAAGAAATTCTTTCATTTGCTGCCACGTTGGGCACTTTCTTCGCGATGAGAGCGATTGCTCCCACAAAAGTAACGATTTTTCTGGTAAT
>CM050326.1:20654935-20704935 GCA_027475135.1 Bactrocera correcta
CATTTGCCAGGTCCAAAGCCACACTGATAAGGTCTAATCAGTTTGTTGACGATGGGCTTTAATCTTTCTCATTTGGCAAATGGGTCTGGCAGTGAACGAGGGCAATACGAAATATCTCCTGTCATCAAACAAACAGTCGTCGCACTCGCGACTTGGCTCCCACGTCACTGTTGACAATCATAACTTTGAAGTTGTAGATAATTTCGTCTATCTTGGAACCAGCGTAAACACCACCAACAATGTCAGCCTGGAAATCCAACGCAGGATTACTGTTGCCAACAGGTGCTACTTCGGACTGAGGAAGACCTCTACTCCGTTGGAAAGACTAAGTGGAGAAGGACCTGGCTTCGCTTGGAATATCCAATTGGCGCCACGTAGCGAAGAGAAGAAACGACTGGCGCGCTGTTGTTGAATCGGCTATAATCGCATAAGCGGTGTCTACGCCAGTAAAGAAGAAGAAATTATTCAACAAAGAAGTTCCATTGAAGGAGGGGTTAAGGTTTCAAGGTAAAAAAATACTTTTTTGCGAATTTATTTTATAAATATGGATTGAGTAATTTTATTCGGACCTTTTGTACATTTTTGAGTACATATTGGGGCCAAGAGGTATTACTTTGAGCGGGACGAAATAGGTTTTGAAGGATAAATTAAAAAATTTAAAATTTTGAACAAAGTCTCACTAATTTTTGTTCTCAGTAGAATAATTAAAATTTTGAAAATCCCCTTTTTTCATTTTTTTTTTATTTTAGGACTAGAATATGTTTTCAAAAGAAGAAAAAACTTGTTTAAGACCTTTGCTTTTGTGATACATTTTTCAGTAATAATTGGGTATGCGGAAGCTTTGTACAAAGTACTGCACAAGTTTACGAACGACCACGTCTATCTGGCAAAAATTATACAAATACATTACAAGGAAGCGATGGTGAAATTCGATGACGAATTGCATTCAGTGTTTATCGGATTTGGCCCCTAGGAATAATTTGTTTAATGTCTAAAAATTGCTCGTTGAAGACTGCGATATATTTTGAAGCAAAAAGTTAATATGATCAGATTTCAGATCTCGTAGCTTTACAAATAATGTTCACAGATTGTATCTATGTACATATTCATATCAATATATTTAACATATAGATATATGTATGTATATGTGGATGTATTTGCAGATTTATACTCTAAACCGTCCTAGGCATGTCCAATGTACATATGTTTCTGACGGTTTGTTTGATGTCAAATGATTTGTTGCTGCAATAGAAACAGGGTTATTTAACAGTGAGTAGATCCATACATACACAAATTTATGCATGGTTGTGTAGATGTATGCCTTCGCTAACGTGAGTGTAGGTGCTCGCCGGTCGATTCTCTTGACCGTATCAGCTGCTTTATAGCCGCCGGAGGCCAAATCTGCATGCCTAATGCTCTAAGCACACGCCTTTCAGTAATTATTGCAGAATTTGTGTGATAAGAGTGCAAATGATTTCCATATAATGGTTTAGAACTTGTTCAATTCTTTATTCAGCCACGCGGGGGCGCATTCAACTCGGTAATCGCTTACGCTGCCATACATCCTCGCATTTGGCCATAGCTAAAAGCTTTTCCAACGCATTGTGACACCCATTTGAATGGTGAATATTTGTACGTTACACCAAAACCTTCATATACACACAAACGTGACACATTAAAGAAAAGGTTTGGCCGCGTTCCTGTGCCTTACACTATAATACTCTGAAATAGTCGAAAGACACGCTTTATCTGTGCATTGTCTTCGCATCTTCATTTCGAACAGTATTCATTTTCTATGTTTATATGTAACTAGCTACATCTTTGAGCATATTTCAGTGTTGTTGCCTTGGAAAGCATCCATATGTAAATGCATTAGTAGGGTAGTTATATTTTGTGGTTCCTAAGAGATTGCTACGTAAATCTTTTCTCTCCCATATCCTCCAAAGAACTAAAAATCTTTATACTTCCGCAAAATGTTGCACAGAGTATAATACTTGCGGTTACCTGTACCTCCTAAAACTCATCAGGATGATGGAAGAATCGAACTGTGGGTGCCTGTCAGTGCAAGTGATAATTTGAGTAAAAATAGTGATATCTTTATGTATTGATTAAAGTTAGGATACATATTCCTGGACACCTTAGGGAGGTTGATTTTGCAGATAAGCAAAATAGGATAAAATCTACCCCTAGAAATTCAGAAATGGTCGTTAAGCAAAAACACAATAACTATGATTTTGTACAGTAAAGCGTAATAAAAATTTTTAAAAAAGTGAGAGTGGCCCGCTTTAAATAAGCTCAATGTACGCATCTCACCACCCTCTAAAGCTATATCAACAAAACTCGCTAAGAAAGGGTATCTAACCCTTTTTGAAAATCATCTTTAGGGGAAAACTACGCATACTTTCTTGATATTACCTTTTTGATTTGGATCTGTGCATTTCCCTTCACAGTATGCATAGTAAGCATTAACTTAGCCATCGAATAAAACTTTCCACAATGAGTTTCTTTAAAGTGGTACGCTACCTCACGACTCAAAATTTAGTCGATCATACCGTAATGAAAGTCGGAGAGACTTAACATCCATTCAATAGTAATCCTGGCCCTAGTATAATTTAATAACACTTCTTAGCAAAATTAAGTCTGTACTGAAATTTTGTGAAACTGATTAATGAAAAATGGCAGCTTTTGAGAGCATATATTTATTTACATCAATTGTTATGTCGAATATGTCTGTCAATTCAATAAATGAAATCAGGTACAGCGTCGAGTCCTTTCAGAGCTGGAGTGTTTTCGTCCATTCGGACAATATGACCTAGCCAGCGTAACCGCAGTCTTTTAATTCGCTATACTAAGTATGTAAATGTCGTCGTATATATCATACAGCTCATCGTTCCATCGAATGAGATATTCGCAGTGGCCAACGCACAAAGGACCATAAATCTTTCGCAGAACCTTTCTCTCTAAAACTAGTAACGTCGAATCATCAGATGTTGTCTCCATGTCGTCCATGCCTCTGCACTATATAGCAGGACGGGAATAATGAGTGACTTGGTTTTTGTTCGTCGAGATAAGACTTTACTTCTCAATTGCCTACTTAGTCAAACTTAGCACCTGTTGACAAGAGTTATCCTGCGTTAGATTTCGAGGGTGACATTGTTATTGCTGGTTCCAAGAAAGACAAAATTATCTACAACTTCGAAGTTATGGCTGTCAACAGTAACGTGGGAGTCTAGTCGCGAGTGCAACGACTGTTTTTTTGATGACAAGAGATATTTCGTCTTGTCCTCGTTTACCACCAGACCCATTTGCCTCGCTGCTTTCTGTGGAGATAGCAGAACTAACTGTGCGGTGAATTATATCAAAAACATCAGCATACGCCAGCAGCTGTACACTCTTATAGAAATCTATATCTGCTCGATTAAGTTCTGCAGCACGATTTATTTTCTCCAAAGAGAGGTTGAAGAAATGACACGAAAGGAAGTCGCCTTGTCTGAAACCTCGTTTGGTATCGAACGCCTCGGAGAGATCCTTTCCAGTCCTGATAGAGCCGTTGGTGTTGCTCAACGTCTGTTTACACAGTAGGATTCGTTTCGCAGGAATACCAAAATCAGACATTGCGGAATAAAGGCAGCTCCTTTTTGAGCTGTTTAAAGGAGCTTTGAAATAAACGAAGAGGTGGTGCGTGTCGATTCTATTTTCGCGGTTCTTTTCCAAGATTTGGCGCATGGTGAATATCTGGTCAGTTGTTCATTTGCCAGGTCCCAAGCCACACTGATAAGGTCCAATCAGTTTGTTGACGATGGGCTTTAATCTTTCTCATTTGGCAAATGGGTCTGGCAGTGAACGAGGGCAATACGAAATATCTCCTGTCATCAAACAAACAGTCGTCGCACTCGCGACTTGGCTCCCACGTCACTGTTGACAATCATAACTTTGAAGTTGTAGATAATTTCGTCTATTTTGGAACCAGCGTAAACACCACCAACAATGTCAGCCTGGAAATCCAACGCAGGATTACTGTTGTCAACAGGTGCTACTTCGGACTGAGGAAGACCTCTACTCCGTTGGAAAGACTAAGTGGAGAAGGACCTGGCTTCGCTTGGAATATCCAATTGGCGCCACGTAGCCAAGAGAAGAAACGACTGGCGCGCTGTTGTTGAATCGGCTATAATCGCATAAGCGGTGTCTACGCCAGTAAAGAAGAAGAAATTATTCAACAAAGAAGTTCCATTGAAGGAGGGGTTAAGGTTTCAAGGTAAAAAAATACTTTTTTGCGAATTTATTTTATAAATATGGATTGAGTAATTTTATTCGGACCTTTTGTACATTTTTGAGTACATATTGGGGCCAAGAGGTATTACTTTGAGCGGGACGAAATAGGTTTTGAAGGATAAATTAAAAAATTTAAAATTTTGAACAAAGTCTCACTAATTGTTGTTCTCAGTAGAATAATTAAAATTTTGAAAATTCCCTTTGTTCATTTTTTTTTTATTTTAGGACTAGAATATGTTTTCAAAAGAAGAAAAAACTTGTTTAAGACCTTTGCTTTTGTGATACATTTTTCAGTAATAATTGGGTATGCGGAAGCTTTGTACAAAGTACTGCACAAGTTTACGAACGACCACGTCTATCTGGCAAAAATTATACAAATACATTACAAGGAAGCGATGGTGAAATTCGATGACGAATTGCATTCAGTGTTTATCGGATTTGGCCCCTAGGAATAATTTGTTTAATGTCTAAAAATTGCTCGTTGAAGACTGCGATATATTTTGAAGCAAAAAGTTAATATGATCAGATTTCAGATCTCGTAGCTTTACAAATAATGTTCACAGATTGTATCTATGTACATATTCATATCAATATATTTAACATATAGATATATGTTTGTATATGTGGATGTATTTGCAGATTTATACTCTAAACCGTGCTAGGCATGTCCAATGTACATATGTTTCTGACGGTTTGTTTGATGTCAAATGATTTGTTGCTGCAATAGAAACAGGGTTATTTAACAGTGAGTAGATCCATACATACACAAATTTATGCATGGTTGTGTAGATGTACGCCTTCGCTAACGTGAGTGTAGGTGCTCGCCGGTCGATTCTCTTGACCGTATCAGCTGCTTTATAGCCGCCGGAGGCCAAATCTGCATGCCTAATGCGCTAAGCACACGCCTTTCAGTAATTATTGCAGAATTTCGTGTGATAAGAGTGCAAATGGTTTCCATATAATGGTTTAGAATTTGTTCAATTCTTTATTCAGCCACGCGGGGGCGCATTCAACTCGGTAATCGCTTACGCTGCCATACATCCTCGCATTTGGCCATAGCTAAAAGCTTTTCCAACGCATTGTGACACCCATTTGAATGGTGAATATTTGTACGTTACACCAAAACCTTCATATACACACAAACGTGACACATTAAAGAAAAGGTTTGGCCGCGTTCCTGTGCCTTACACTATAATACTCTGAAATAGTCGAAAGACACGCTTTATCTGTGCATTGTCTTCGCATCTTCATTTCGAACAGTATTCATTTTCTATGTTTCATTTTCTATGCTTATATGTAACTAGCTACACTTTGAGTAAATGCATTAGTAGGGTAGTTATATTTTGTGGTTCCTAAGAGATTGCTACGTAAATCTTTTCTCTCCCATATCCTCCAAAGAACTAAAAATCTTTATACTTCCGCAAAATGTTGCACAGAGTATAATACTTGCGGTTACCTGTACCTCCTAAAACTCATCAGGATGATGGAAGAATTGAACTGTGGGTGCCTGTCAGTGCAAGTGATAATTTGAGTAAAAATAGTGATATCTTTATGTATTGATTAAAGTTAGGATACATATTCCTGGACACCTAAGGGAGGTTGATTTTGCAGATAAGCAAAATAGGATAAAATCTACCCCTAGAAATTCAGAAATGGTCGTTAAGCAAAAACACAATAACTATGATTTTGTACAGTAAAGCGTAATAAAAATTTTTAAAAAAGTGAGAGTGGCCCGCTTTAAATAAGCTCAATGTACGCATCTCACCACCCTCTAAAGCTATATCAACAAAACTCGCTAAGAAAGGGTATCTAACCCTTTTTGAAAATCATCTTTAGGGGAAAACTACGCATACTTTCTTGATATTACCTTTTTGATTTGGATCTGTGCATTTCCCTTCACAGTATGCATAGTAAGCATTAACTTAGCCATCGAATAAAACTTTCCACAATGAGTTTCTTTAAAGTGGTACGCTACCTCACGACTCAAAATTTAGTCGATCATACCGTAATGAAAGTCGGAGAGACTTAACATCCATTCAATAGTAATCCTGGCCCTAGTATAATTTAATAACACTTCTTAGCAAAATTAAGTCTGTACTGAAATTTTGTGAAACTGATTAATGAAAAATGGCAGCTTTTGAGAGCATATATTTATTTACATCAATTGTTATGTCGAATATGTCTGTCAATTCAATAAATGAAATCAGGCAAAACTTTTCCCTTTTTCAAATGTAACTAATCCCTTCATCGATGATGAATAATGATTATTTATTATTACACGAAACTTTTTCCGGCCGTCTGCATAACCGCTAACTGTGAGGCTGTTTTTGAGGTGTCGACCTGAAACCTTACACACGTCCTTTCTCGCCAAGAAGCTTATTGACCGATCGATATAAAGTTCTTTTATAGTAGCCACAGCTTGTTGTTTTTGCTGTATTACGGTTGTAAGAGAAACATATTGAGAATTAATCGTGCTTCAATGTACTTTCTTGCAGGAATGCGATCACACATTTCATTTACTGTATGATTGTGAACGTAGGTATAACTACAATTTATGTGTGTACTCCAGAGAACGTTAGGGGTGTCACTTTTTGGCACCCGAATCACACTTATAAATGTGGAGTGCTTTTGTGTTTTTGCATTTCACTCACTCAAACAGTAAGCGTCTATTCTATTTCACCAGACACCCAAAAATTTTGCATAGATAAGTGAACTGCACAATGCACTGAAAGCAAATGTGTAAACAGCAACAATAGATCACAAAAAGGAATGCGCAAAAATGAGCTGTGAGCGAAACACTCATGTTTTACAGTTATGATTTCGAGTGTCTTCAATTTTTATGCATGAGCAGGGCATTGAGAACTGATCGCTGGTTTGGTTTTTAGTCGCTTGATTTCAATTGTTAATTGATGCCTTAAAAGGAAAAGGCAAAATGACTGAAACGCCGGACTCTATAAAAAGTAAAATTGATTGGGGAACGTACACTTTAACACAAAAACATAAAGGAAGAAGTGTCATATGGAACATTTTACTTTCCATTGTTTAGGAAGACCGAAGTGAAGTGGAAGGGTGGCTATTTTGCAGCACCTGCCGAAAAGTGTTGAAATTTGTGGCTGGCCACACATCAAATTTGTCTCGGCTTAAATGTTGCATGACATTAAGGCAACCAAGAGAAGTGACGAAAGTGTCGGCAACCGACAAAGCAGAAGCTATTAAAAATGAAGTCAATGGATTGTCCAAGATTGTCAGCCGTTTTCATCAGTAGACGGGCCCGGATTTAAGAGCATGGTGCAGTTTTTTTATCAAAATTGGTGCCGTCTATGGGGATCACATAGATGTGGATGACTTGCTGCCCAATCCATCAACGTTAAGTCGAAAGGTCCACAAAGACGCTGAAGAAAAAATAGGGTTAAATCATCTAAAATTAAAATAGCTGCAGATACTTCAGGATTAGCTGCCGCCGTCAATATGTGGTCTGACCAATATCTGCGACGAAACTTCTTGGGTATCACAATTCATTATCAAAAAAACAACGTTCTTTGTGATTTAATTTTGGGTCTTAAGTCAATGAAATCAGAGAAAAGCACCGCAGAAAACATTTTAACTAAAATTAAAAGTGTATTCTCAAAATTTAATATTGAAAACATTGAGGAGATCATATTTGTAACAGATAGGGGCAGAAACATTGTAAAAGCATTAGAAAACAACAGGCTTAACTGCAGCAGTCATCTTTTAAATAATTGTTTCGAACATACATTTACAGAAACAACGGATCTAGACGAAACAGTGACGACATGCAAAAAAATTGTAAGGTACTTCAAGAAAGCCAATTTGCAGCATAAGTTAAACACTTCTTTAAAGAGTTCATGCCCAACAAGGTGGAACTCAAACTACGCAATGCTGAAATCTATCGACGACAATTGGGTGGCTGTTAGCACTACATACATATATTATGCGAGAAAGGGCTCGAAAGATTGATCAATTACAAAAATTTGCGTTCTATGCGAGCTCAATATATCAGATATCTCATCAATTGCAACATTAAAAGAAACAATAACAACAACAGTTGTTGGCATATGGTCAACAAATTTGTCCATAAGGCACAAGGGGCGTTTTTTGTATCCCCCGGCTGCACATATGCAGGATACAGACCTGGCCGACATTAAGGAGCAATGTGTTTCAGAAATCTTAAAATTTTCTCTTTCAAAAGAAATGTGATTCTAGTCCATATACATCCAACACAGAAAGCTTCACTTCATCAGAGCCGTCACCAACTTAAGATCTGTATCAAAACCAGAATTTTTTTTTCCAACATTAGTTGCTGCACTATCTAACAACTCTAGACAATCTTTAATAGAAGAAATAGAACAATATTGTAGAGAAAGGGTTATTTTAAGTCATGATTTCTATGTATTGCAGTGGTGGGGAGTGAATGAAAATCGTTACCCTCTTCTGTCAAAGGTGGCATTGAAGTTTTTTTCAATACCTGCTAGTAGTGCACCGGCTGAAAGAGTTTTTTCATTAGCAGGCAATGTCATTACTGAAAAGCGGAATAAATTGGGACCAACATCTGTTGACAGTTTACTATTTTTACACTCTTATTACAAGCATATAAACAAATCAGAATACGTTATGTTTACTTTTTTAACAATTCACTTGCTCAATTTAGTTCATTCTTTTTTTATTACTAGTCATTGAAGACCAAATACATATAAAATATGTAATGCCTCTGTTGTAAACCTTAAAATTAAATACATAAGTATATATCAATTGTATATAACACGCAATGAAGTAGCAAAACACTGCTTTTTATTTTCATTTCATTGTAGGTATATGTGCATATTCAAAAACAAATATGTATGTACGCATGTATGAAGCTAATGTAAGAATAACAACAACACACATGTCTCTCACATATTGTTTGTCTCAAGTGTTGTGCTCTCAATTTCGCTCATTCCTTTTGCTTTAGCATTTTTGTCGGCCTCAACTCATGTATACATGCAGAAAAAGAAATGAAATCGATTTGAGCTTGTGCGTATGAACATGATCGAAATTATCAGTACAAGGCAACAAGACTTATTTTAGTGTGCCGATCACACTCTAAGTGTCGTAAACGCACAAATGATTCGGGTACACTTATTGTTAGGGTGTAATCTTGCCGTTCTCGGATGTACTCGTATGTATGGATGTCATTTTGCACACAGTTGGTATCTATGCTGCTTGTATTGTGTAAGTGTCGTAAACGCACAAATGATTCGGGTACACTTATTGTTAGGGTGTAATCTTGCCGTTCTCGGATGTACTCGTATGTATGGATGTCATTTTGCACACAGTTGGTATCTATGCTGCTTGTATTGCTTTCAAAATGATTTGTTGGCTGCCGCAAACTTGCCAATTTTGTATTCTTTTTGTCATATCCGCCTATTATTCCACCATTTCAAGTTTCGACATCTGCCAAGTGACAGTGGATAGCAAAATACATGATATTTTAGACAATATTTCAACCGTATTTCTAGAATTTCTCGCAACAGTCTTATCGGCACCATGGAGCTGTTCATACACACATGCACACATACATAAGTATGGGAGGTGTCAGACATGTATCAAATAGTGACCACCTAGCTAAAATTGCCGAAATTTTGTTCTACCGATGTTCTCAGCAGAAATACCTATCGAAAACGAAGGAGGCGGCAAAAGGCGTTCCACACTGTTTTCGAGAGCGTCTGGACTGCGCAAAGCTACTAGGCGAAGACGCCGCCCCTTTGGTATTCGCGGTTCGGAAGAAACTAGTTGCAGCATGCGATGAAATCATGTGAAGGACGAGATACAATAACAAGAGAAAGCGGGTAAACTGGTGGAACGAAGAATTTTCCACGTTGACGAAGCTCTGTTACCCAGCTAGACGTGGCTTACAGCATATTTAGGGAAGCATTTAAAAGCCAAAAAAGCTGTTGAAGTCAACCAAAAAACAAATAATTTATGAGGAAAGTTCTCGAAATATTATTTCCAAACCTTGACTACATTTCCTTTTCTAGTCGAAGCGAAGCTACATAGACACTCTTGTTAGCTACAGAAAAAAAACCTGGTATACCAGGAAAGAGCCCTGAAATGGGCCATGGTTTTCAGACCAGTTTGTTCGTTAAATGTACAATGTCTGTATATTATAAGAGGTACAGCGTTGGGTTCTACTCACAACACCAAAAAAGCTACCGAAAGAAATCTGCGAATTGGGTTCGTTTTATAGGATGTTAGACTCACTTTTGAATCAACGAATATGGGTTGTTTATATAGTTCAACTAGGGAACCCGTCCACGTTTTATTGTGGCTGACGCAGAGATAATATCACTATTACCGTCTATACGTTTTCTATTAGTTAGATTATAACTGTTAGTTAAAGAGATATAGCATTTTTGTGAAGCAACTTGTGTTAGTTTACAAAAATTTGGATACAGTAAAGCATTTCGTGGGTTGCATCTTCAACCCCAACTCCGGCCTTGAAATTTCGGAAATTTCTCATGGCAAAATGTATAAAACAAAAGTTATTTGTCACGTCATTTGCTACCGAAATGGTATATGTGATCATGGCCGTAGGACGAGCCGTTCCCGAGATACGGGCGAAAATGCGGCGCGCCACAGCGCAAGGTGAAAATCGGCTTGCGGCCACACTTCTTGACGTTGATTTCGCCGAGTGCTATCACTCACATTCATTCACCTTCGCCAAAGGACACGTTCGGATAGGGCTCCACGCAAATATTTTTTCATCGAGTTCCTTCACTCTTGTCGGTGATTTCGCCGAGTTCTATCACTTACATTCATTTCCCTGCGCCATATGACACGTTCGGACTGGTCTCCACATACATATTTTTTCATCGAGTTTCTTCACTCTTGTCGTTGATTTCGCCGAGTGCTATCACTTATATTCTCTCAACAGAACACAGAACTCAAAATGTCTGTATCTAAATTTAAATTTAGACAGAAATGTCCTGTGTTTGGCATATATCTGTACAATCTCTCTGAGTCCCAGTTACCTACTTACCAGGATGTTCTTTTGTGTTATCAGTTTGAAAGATTTCGTATAGGGCGACTCCGAGGCGACAACTATGAACCTAGGAGTAAAGAGGTTACAGAAATAGTTGCAAAAAAGGTTGAAAATACTTTCAAAAAGTCATCTATTCCAATAGTTTCACACCAGAGTTGTACAAATGCTCACAATATACCATAAGAAATTTCTGACTCTTAAACAAATGATTTTAAGGAACCCAATAGGTTTGAGCTCTAAAAGAGACGACTTTGTTCCTTCTGCCGGAAAATTTTTTGACATCGCTGCTTGTAAATGCATTTATTTTTCTTCTTGCACTTGTCCAAAGGAAAGGAAAGTTGCTATCAATGAACAACCATTTTTCGTGGACCAGAAAACCAGAAAAATTGGTCGCATTGGAAGTGTTGATCTACCTGAAACAAAAAAGGTTACAAAGAAAAATGAACATAAAGAAAAGCTTTCAAAACGTCATTCAACATCAACACTTACCAGAAAAGTATCAGAATACGTGACCATTCAGATCAGCCAGACTCTCATACAGACGACAACAATGTAGGTGCGTCGCACATGGATTCTTCCAAAAACGATGCTGATGATGAATTTTCTCTTCCATCCTCTAAAACCAAACAAAACACACTAGTATTAAAACACACTGCTTTAGCTGCCCAAAGATTTTGAGTAAGTGATAGAGCAGCGGCCTTGATTGTTTCATCTGCTTTTCTGTATGCCAAAAAAGCAGGTTTGAAAACAGAGGATCAGGCTAGCTTTGTCACTGACAAATGCAAGATTAGTCGGGCAAAAGTGTTGGAGTTAAGCTCCAAAACACCGAAAGTATTGATTCTGTATATGGGCTGTATTTTGACGTGCTCTTTTCGAACACATAGATGGTGTCTCAAAGAGTACAAATACATTCTCTGGCGACATAGGTAAACTGCTCCCTGATTGTGAGAAGTTGCCTGTTGCCAAATTTGAAAGTTTTCCATCCTGATAATTACCTTCTGAGGTTATTAATCCGACCCAACTTAGCACAGACCAAGCTTATCTCTATAAAATATCAGAAGCTGTTATTTCCGGTCAATGTTCCTCAGATTTAGCGTCAATGCATCCAGGTAACATGTGCATATCTCGCTGGCTCACCTGTGAAAATAGAATTCTGAGATTATACATTTCTACTGACAAACCAACAAAGGAAATAAAGATTTTGGTCAAGTACATACTTACAGTTTACTCACATTTGTGGTTCTCAATAAGATTTAACAGTTCAATCAAAGATGACTCGCGCCATCTCTATGCTGCAATTCAAAGATCGAGATACTTACCTGCTAAACTGCGCAAGATTGTCGATTCATCCCTTCAACAGAATACTTTCTTTGCTCTTCCAGAAAACATTCTCCTTAGTATGATGACTGACGAACGGATAGAAGTCAGAAAGTTGGCCCTTGACCGTCTTCTGGCAGCCAGAGAAGCAGAGTCTGACACTGTAAATGGAAGGGTTAGATGTGCCAAAGCTGAATTTCAAAGCTAATAATTATTACGATATGATTAACTGGAAGACTACTACCTTGATTGTTCCACCAGTTCTTTCTTGACCAATACAGGTTAGCTGAGAGCTGCAACAATTTTCACCTTGCGCTGTGGCGCGCCGACTTTTCGCTCATATCTCGGGTACGGTTCGACCTACAGCCATGATCACATGAACCATTTCGGTAGCAAATAACGTGACAAATAACTTTTGTTTTGTACATTTTGCCATGAGATGCGTATTTCAGGCGCTAGGTAGACAATTTTACGATTTTAGGCAAATTTCCGAAATTTCAAGGCCGGAGTTGTGGTTGAAGATGCAACCCGATCTCAAAACAAAAAGTTGCATTGGAATCAGGAAGTCCTAAGGCAACTTTTCCGCACTATTAGAACTCCCGAATCGAAAAAAGTCCGGTATCGACCCACCCTACTCTGCACTAGGGAAATCCTGCGTTGAATAGAGATTTGCTAAGTTGGAAAGAGGCAAAATGAGCACCAAGGACAATGACCCTCTAAAGAGGCGAAAACTCTGCGCGATCTGATTCTGAGTAGTGTTTGAATACTCTTTAATCGTAATAAAACCGAATTCTTGCATCGGTGTGTGACAATAGAAACATGCCTCCATCATTCCACTATAGTCCAATCGACAGTCATTCTAGTGGACTGCACATGATGAACTGATTCTCAAGCGTGGAAAGGTAAAAAACCACGTTGTATAATATTCATCGAACGATTACTAAGCCAGTTATAATCCATTGCATTCCGTATTTGGTTACAATTCTATTCTGCTATTCAAAATATATATATTGTATTATTTTTGAGGAAGAATCAGTTTGAAATTGTACGCATATGCTTCATCATTTCATTTAAAAATCCCTTGTTAGAGAGCTGCGATCGTTAACCTGTCCGATCGTTGCTGAATTCAAAGTGCGGCCTCCGATGCGCTATTTATAGACACGCCGCAAACGCTACGACTCACAATTTTTAAATCTTTAATGTCTTCGAACATATTAATTTAAATCAAATGCTGGAAAGGGCCATAAAAATCCATATTAAATCAACAATGTATTTAAGGTATGTAATTGGATAAGGGTTAAATGCTGTAAATGGTTAAAATCTCTTCGAAAATTAGCTATTATTTGTCGTAAAAAGTAAATGACAAAAAGAAATTTATTGCGGGACATCCATAAGAAATATACATATACCATCGCGGAGTTTTCTCTAGATCCTTTCAATTTATACTTAGTCCATTATTTTGATAAATCTCGTAGAGCTCAGCCTACGTTTTCAATGTAAGCGGAAAAAGTGTAATTATTAATGACATTACATTAGAAACCTCAAATATAACAGTACTTATTCACTCTTTAAATGTTATTATACATGAAGACCTTCCTCAATCACTCTATCTATTAAAAAAAACCGCATCAAAAACCGTTGCGTAGTTTTAAAGATTTTCGTATACAAAGGGACATTGGGACAGAAACAACGACTTTATTTTATACTACTTGTATGTAGTGATGTGGTTCTTTTTATTGTTATTTATTTATTTTTTTCTAAAGAAATGAAATATTAAAAAAAAATCTTACACACTTGAATTTTGAATAAATGCTTATGATTGAAATATAACTTTTGTGTTTTTTTATTTATATTGAATTTTAGCATAAAGAGATAGAAAGAATCCAATGTTCTTATTCCGGTTCCAAGCTAACTTCCAACCAATTTTCAGCTAAATCGGTTCAGCCGTTCTTGAATTATTAATGATGTAACTAACACATCTTTCTTTTATGTATATAGATGTGGTATTTTAATTGTTTTTTAATGTTATTATTTTTTTTTTACTTATTTCCTTCTGAAATAATAAAATTTTCAAATGATTCTTACATGCATTTTGATCATATGTTTATGCTTTGAAATATAATTTTAGTATTTATGAATTGTATTGAATTTTACCATCGGTTGAGCTGTTCTTGAGTTATAAGTGGCGTAACTAACACAACTTTCTCTCTCTATACATATATATGTATATATAGTATATTTATATCTATAGTCTATATATATAAAAAAGAAACCCGTTTTCCATTGTCACGGCATCACGCGTGAATGGCTGGATAGATTTCACTAATTCTTTTTTTGTTGTATTTGTTATTATTGGGAGAAGGTTCGTATGTAAGAAAAAATTACGAAAGTTGCCGGAAAACCCCTAAAAACAGTCCTTTTCTTTTTCCCATACAAACGTTTTATTTTGTACATATACATATATACATATGTATGTAAAAGTAAAAATGAATGTTTTTTTGTTAGTAACTCCAAGGCTCGAGAACGGCTGCACCAATCTTCATGACATTTTCCGAAGATGTTCGATGTGGATCGGAAAAGGTTTAGAAATAAAAAAACCATATAATTTTCGTTAGGAAAAGTCGAAAAATTTGAAATTTCCCAAAAAGTCATTTTTTATTATACAATATTTTTTCTTTTGTTTTCCAATATTTCGATTTGTAAATTATTTGAGTCGTTCAATTTCGGTCGCTTGCTTTTTTATTCCGGCTATTTAAAGGAAAAATTATTGAAAATTATTCAATGAAAACTTTAGGTGTGTTTTAGACGAAATGATCAATAACAGATTGAAATTTGTTACGAAGCCAATGAGAGGTCGCGCTAATATCGGTCAGCGTTCTTTTTCCCATCAACGTATGGTTCACCAAGGCACATGAACGAGTACTGAACGAGTACCAGAATGCGATGACATACGTGTGGAACTATGGATGGCGGTCAATCAGCAAGCGATAGTCACGATGTCACAGCACGACTTTTCAAACAACAGCTACGATGTTTGTTGGACTTTATCTTGAAGCAACGTATGTATGTATATATGGTACTCTGTTGAATTGCAAACAAGAGGTTTGCCGCACGCACTAATCCTTTGGATGGTAGATGTTGGTTACATCACAATCCCACTTCGTTTTGTTTGTCTGACAATAAATGCACGAAACACTATACACGTGCTTTTCCTTCGGAAATGCAAACTGGCAATGATGGATATCCACTCTATCGTCGTAGCTCACCAGCCGAAAATAATAGAACATTTATCATCCAAGTTAGAGGTGGCGAATATGGTTGTCTAATTCACATTTAAAACTCATGTCAATGTTGAATGTTGCAGTTTGGTGAAATCAATTAAATACGTTTGCAAATACGCCACCAAAGAAAGCAACATGGCGATTACTAGCCTTGAACGAGATGAGATCAGCAAGTATCACATGGGTCGATACGTGAACTGCAATAAAGCGCTTTGTAAAATATTTACTTTTGCAATTCATGGAAGTTTTCCGACTGTTGTGCGTCTCCCGGTTCAACTTCATTTAAGTCATTGCGTATTGTGAATGGTACAGTGTGTGTAACTTTTTGAAAAGCATGCCAACGATTGCAATTGCTGGAACATGATAATCACTGGAAACAAACGATGGACAATGCGATAGCTACTTCGCATACTTTTCGCGAAGATCCCTTTGAAATATCAGCCTTCAAACTCGCGTCAATTACGGGATACGAAAAAAATTACATTGCAGAAGATATTTTACATCGTATTCCCTAAGAATTGGAATTGTGAAAGTCGTGAATTATCGAGTGAAATTTCTAAATTCTTAAGAAAGGTTTGATATACCGCAGCATCATTTGTGTCTCAAAGTTGGATCTGTCATTATTAAGTTTCGCAATCTTCATGCGTCAAAACTGTGCAATGGCTATCGAATACAAGGGGGCTTGATTCTACGAATTCTTTTGTGTTCAGGGAAATTGCATTTGAAATGATAATCAACAGGGCACAAGGATAATCGCTAGAAGAGTGTGGCATAAATCTGGAAATGCATTTTTCACACGGCCAGATATACGTGGCGTGTTCATGAGTTCGAAACCCATCTTCTCAGTACATTTACGCACCAGAAAAGAAACCGAAAAAATTTTGTTTATCAAGCTGCGCTACATTAAAAAAAAATTTAGAAAAATCGCAAATAAATGATTTTCAACACAATATAAATTTAACTTTCTTTTCATTTCAAAACACTTAACTTCACGCAGGAAAACGGCTGCGGGGTCAGTGCTGTATCCAAAAAAACTAAGAAAATAAGGTGACATTTGAATTTAAACTGCGCGCGTCGAAAGATTTGGAAAATTATTTTTGTTTAGGTTGGTAGTACTGTCAGCCACATTTATGTCCAATTTCATGTCAAAATATTCATTAGTGTTTGAGATACGTGTCGTTTTGTGAGCTGCCAAAAGTGAGTTTTTCGTTTTTTGCGATTTCGAAATTTGTTGAGCAAAGAATTTGCATTAAATTTTGTATACGGAATCAATTTTCTGCTACAGATACGTTAAGGATGGTGCAGAAAGCCTTGGTGATGAGGCTATGTCTAAGGAAAATGTTTACAAGTAGTATAATGAGTTTCAAGCCGGCCGTGAACGTGTCGAAGACGAAGAGCGTCCAGGGCGACCATCAACCTCAACCGACGAAGCTTACGTTCAACAAATCAAAGATTTGGTGTTGAAAAAAAGGCGATTAACAATTAGAGACCTTGCTGATGAAGTTGGCATATCGAAAGGCTCAGCCAATACCATTTTAAAGGATGTTTTGGGCCTCAAGCGCGTCAAATCTCGACTGGTACCGAAAACATTGAATTTTTTGGAAAAAAGACGTCGCGTTGAAGTGTATGAAACGATGCTTTCCGACTTGGAATCTATGCTTACGACCCCAAAAAAACCGATCAATCGAGCGAATATCGTTCCAAAAGAGAGCCGAGTCCAAAAAAATCGCGCCAAAGTCGCTCAAAAATCAAAGTCATGTTGACTGCTTTCTTCGATTATCGTGGTGTTGTGCATTATGAATTCTTTCCAACCGGTCAAACAGTCAACAAGGAATATTATTTGAACGTTATGCGTCGTTTGCGTAACGCTATCCGCCTAAAAAGGCCGGAATTGTGGAAAGCCAATTGTTGGTTTTTACACCACGATAATGCACCATCCCATACTGCCCTCGTAATTCGTGATCAATTCCCAAAAAACTCAACCCATATCGTTCCGCAACCACATGATCTGGCACCGTTTTTATACGTTAGAGGAGATTCAAGCCGCAACGAAGACGGAACTGAACTCCATCCCGGAAAGTGACTACAACCAGTGTTTCTAAGATTGGAAAATCCTTTGGCATAAGTGCATTGTATCGGGAGGGGATTACTTTGAAGGGGATGAAATTGATTTGGAAGAATAAATAAAGAATTTTCAAAATAAATTCAATGTCACCTTATTTTTTGGGCACAGTAGCATATACATATATGTATATTATGTTATGTTATGTGCGTTATTTCTCTATATTTTTGATTACAGCAAAATAAATTAAATCTGGTATTTTGTTAGGATCAGTAGGCCTATATCTCGGCTTACCAGGAGATATTATGTGATCTGAATTGTGTCTATTCTTACTAGTGTAATACAGCTGTCGTCCTTTCGAATAAATTAGTCGTGAGCCCCAATACACGTGTTTTGCATTGTAATCTCCACCTGGTAGAAATACATGACCAAGTGTTCCAAAAAGTTTTTTAATTGGGATGTCTGTAATTTCGTAAATCTATAAAATCAAGATGTGCAGTAGTAGTCTATTCAATTATATAATGTATTAGTTGAATTGTTATATCATTTTCGTTAACAGTTAAAATATTGGTTTGGAAATTTAAAATTGGTTATTTGTTAAGTGCACCACTGTTGGTTTTTGAAAGCACTGACAATTTTCATCAAAAAAATTCGATCGAAATTTAAATAAAGGCAGCGGGTAAATTAAAATAGTAGTACTTATTATATTTTTCACCATCATAACTTCATGCAAATCATAATCTTGAAAGCTAGAAAGCTTTAGCTCTCTGTGCGAACAGTGGTGAAGAAATTTGCAAATACACAGCATAACGAACAAGTGAACATATTAAGTGTTTTTCTTCCCAGGAAACCAATGAGGGTATAAACACCTCGTGTTGCGATGTAATTGACTGCAGCTCTAGAACGATCAACCTTGGGACTTATGATGAGTCTGAGTGCGCGAGAACGCAGAGAATACACACACCGACCAAACTTTTACTTTACTTTAAGTGTTATTTTCTACTTTGAAATATCTATTAATTTTGGGCTAAGGCCGCAGAAGGGGGAATACGAAAATAGCATACTCTCAGATACGCGTATTGCCGTCTCCATCTTTTAGGTGTTTTCTTTTGAACCTCTTAACATCCACAATTCACTTAAGAGAAATTTCTGAGGGATCTCTGCTCAACAACAGAGTTAGGGAAGATTATTGTTTACGTAGCTGCGAAAATGTCAACTAAAACGAAAACAAAAATTATCATAACCGCCACCAAGTTGAGAGCAACGGAGCAACGAAATTACCCAATCACCAGGTCTCCTGGTAATAACACCAAACATCCAATCGCTTAACACCGTTACATCAATTACTTAACGTATGAACAACAGACAAAACCACGCTGATAATATCGCCATAGTAAATCCGCTGGTAACCCATAGCGATGCTTAAACCGACCTCACTGGTCAGCCAAGCGAAATATCAAAGATAAGATATCGTAACTAAAAACCAAGCACTAGCTGAATTTAAAGAGTAAACAACGCACTAAGCGATCAACTACAGACCGTCAAGGGAATAACCGCAAGCTCCAATGAAAGAGCTGTGGGATATCGTTCCTAGGAAAGTCAAACTAAAAACCGCAAAACGCCTAAAAACTTAACCTTAGACAATTTTATTTTCTAAAAATTGAAAGGAAGTCTATGCTGAGATTCTTAAGAAGGTTAAGTCCGACTCCATCTTCAGTGAATTCGAAAAGGGGGTTACCAAAATTCATTAAATTCAAGGCGCTGAAATTATGCTGAAATTAAGCAGTTCATCAATCTGCTGACTCGCATTACCTAGCAAGCATTACAATACTGACCCAGAAGACCCTCATAAATGCAAGGACTAGGATCAAATTAAATTGTGCAGAAGATGTGGTGAGAGTGAACATCAGGCTACGGACTGACTAAGTAGACCAGAATGCTTGCTTTGCTTGAAAGCAGGTACTACTGAAATCGCCAGCGTCATATAGCTGTCAGAGATAAAGAGATGTTTAACTCCTCTCTCACTGGAAGTGAGAGAGCAGTTGCTAAACGTCAAAACCACCTAAACTTTGACAATTGATCGAGCTCAGAAGGTTTTGACATTTAGCAATTGGAAACGAGCGATGGCCAGATTGAAATCTTACCAAAAAAATATGTAAACGGAGGGATTTGTTGCATCGTTCAAGACCACTTATAAAAAATGTTAAACAATGAAAATTAAATAAATTTGTAAAATTTAAAAGTATTTGATGAAACGTTTTGTAATTTGAAGCAACAAAGTATTATTTTCAATTGAAAATGATAAAAACATTTAATGATTGAGAGCTGACAAGCTTAAAGTCTTTTACTGGGTATTGAAAGGTCAAAAGTCAGTTGTTCTAATATACTTTAAAAGGATTTAAATAGTTTCGCCGTATAATAAATAACTACTATATAGTAATTTTTGTTCGTACTAAATGTTGGGTATTGGGTTGATAAATGCCCAAAATTTATTATTTTGTTCAATCTAGCCATAATGGGAAATGTTATGAAAAACGCAAATTTTGAAGCGCTCTCACACTGGAATAAGTTGAACATCCATTTATTCTTGTAGCTGTTATGGAAGAAGGTAGCACAAACCCTACATTAAATATGTGATTCTTACAACTAAACTTCAACAACTGCCAAGCAACACATGATCTATTAAAACAGTCAGTCCTTGAGGAGCAGATCAATTTGACCTTACTCAGTGAACCGGGTAAAATCAGTGAATAGGCGAAGTGGTGTAGCGAAAAGAAATAAAGCTGCTATTTCAGGTAAATGTAGCCCGAAGACTCCGAAACTGGAAAACCCCACTCTTCAAATGGCTTTATTTGAGTAACAATAACTGATTCTTATAAGTAAGTTTTGTTTTACAACAAAGGTAATACGTAGGTAAAAACCGACAGGAGGCAGGAAAATATTTTCATAGATGAGGAGAATTGTCCAAAGAGGTACACCTCAAGATGAATCGTAGTCTCAAAGTCTCTGGATCTTCATAATGAATAAAATGTTGGTAGAAATTTAGACCTACGTTGATGGTATGGGACTTTCGATTAGAAGTAAATTCCCGAATACCCTCACTAATCTTATGCAGATAATACCAAAAGACATAAATCGATGACTCGTATTGTGAGAACTAAGCTTAAATTCTAGCAGAGCTAATATTGTTCAGTAAGAAACACATAATTCCAGAAATTATGCCGTCATCATGAAATGATACCAAGCTAGCAGTATTTAGAAGATAAGGCAAGGTACTTAGAACTAATCAGTAGAGCTCTCAACGCCGAGCCAGGCACAAAATATATTTTTAAACTTACTGCCAACAGTTGTTTTGTAAGCAACTGACATCGAAGTCAGCACCTAGACTGAGGAAATCTCTTGAACGGCTCGCCCCTATGGCAAGTGAAACAATGCCTAGAGCGCATGCATTTTAAAGCAACATTTTGGCTAATTTTCTTTGAATAATTTAAATTTTTTTTAATAATTTATTTGAATAATATAAAAATAAATTTACAAAATTACTTCATTACAAAAATTATTAACACTTAGTACATTTGTAAATTGCAGCACCCAATAGTTGTTGTTGTATAGGATACGTTGCTATGCGTTGATTGTGAATAGTCCGTTGAATCACGCAAATAATATCATATACATATGTAAATATGTATGAATAATAGTAAAAAATATTTTTTCTATTGACTTTCGGATGAATTCGCAAAAGCAATCGAAAATGTAGTGTGGAAGAGCGAAAAATTGTACTTTTTATAATACTTTTTTCAAAAGTAGAGAATTATTTCATTTCATTTCATGATATTTAAAACGATCCTGCGACGTAGGCAGCTTATCTGCGAAAAATACTAATCGGGCCCCCAATTCAAGTGAAGGAAGGAAATTTTCGGTACGACATCATAAAAGGTCTTTTGTTAACGATGAATATGTTTCTGCTTATGGCTACTGTACTCAATATTCTTAGTAGTCTTTCAGTTCAAGGTAAAAATAGGGCTAACAAGTAAGGAAGGGCTAAGTGCACGAATCAAAGCAAGGGAAATATTTTAAGGTGTAAAACCAATCATATAAATTAAAAAGAAAAACACGTTTTTTATTTACATTGGGATAACTCACATATTAGCTGATAAATACGGTACAAAGTCACCCCGAATTTCGAAAATTTTTATATTAAGTATATGGGGGCTAGTAAGTATTGGCCCGATTCAACCCGTTTTTACATAAAGACAAACCATTTTAAAGAAGGGTTATCCCTAAATTTCAATTATTTAATTATATATATATATATATATCATATGACCGACGTTTTCCATCAAAATTCAACTATAAAGGCATTACTCGTGCAAAGTTTTATTCGTTATATTTATTGCTTTCTGATTTGTGAATTGGTAACTGAACGAATCAAGTGGAATTAAAAATTGTGCTATATGAGCAGTAGGCGTGGTTGAAGTCGTCGTCCATTTTCACAATGTGGCATAAGAATGTAAGTAGAATAGCCACGTAATAAATCTTGGTCGAGATGTGAAATTTCACCAAAAAGTGGGGTTTAATGTTTCAGGCGTATTTCATTTTTGATTCATCGCTCTTTGAGCAGTTTTTAATAGTAACGTTATATGGGGAGTGAGCGGGGTTATCATCCGTTTTCATTCATTTTCACAGTAACCGAACCATTTGGTTATTGTATCTTAAGTGGTTTAAGAGATATGTATGTTAGCACGACACATATTAACAAATGTTAAGACACGCATACTATTACACCAACATTCTTTAGCGCAACATAACACCTCATTATGCTAAGGCATCGGCATCCAACATACATACGACTAATAAAGTCGCTGACGTTGCGGCACGTGTAACTCCAGACTATGGGAACGGACGGCCAGCAACACAAATCTAGCAAAACGCTGGGAACCACAGAATCAACACTTTTGGTCACGTAGCAGTAGCGACAGATTTAGGGCTAGCGTTAAGAATAATAAAATGTAAAGTTTAGTTTTTAGTTGGAGTTGAAGTAATAAAGGAGCATAGCTCCCAAAAATATATTTTTTTAAATCAACCGTTTGTGTTTGGTTAACTGGCGCCCGAGCAGGGACCAGCGTATCGTAAAATAAATAACCTGAAAACCAAGAAGTAAGGTTTCGCGAATGCCGTAACAAATAATATAACCGCCGGAAAATCAAAAAGTTCGGCTCCGCGAGTTTGTGAAAAGTGAAAAAGGTCTAAACAGCAAAAGTAAGACCCTGCGTGGGATAGGCAAAAGGCGAGCGGATACTTAGCGACAAGGAGGACTGACCGATAATAACGTCTAAGAACCCAGTACAGCAGGAAAAGGATCATCTGGAAACGTTTAACAACTCAGAGCCCCAGCGCTGGACATGATTATTCTTATGAAAACAATAACGTAAAAAGATTATTTAAGCATTGTGAAATCAAAATATACTGTAACAACATAAAAATATAGTAAAATATTGGTTAATGGAATAATTCCAAATTTTAAAATACTAATTATTTAAAAATTTATATTGTGCGAAGTTATTAAAACTAAAGAAAGCGGAAATCTTCCCGCAGTGAGAATGTTGATTGTAAAATTTTATTGAAAAGAAAATTATTATTTTTTTAGAAATCGAAAGAAAATATTGTTTATAAATTTTATTGAAAACAAGGTTATTGATATTAAAGAAATCGGCTACCTAGACGATAATATTTATTGGGAAAAATTCTAGTGAAGAAGAAAAACGTAATCAAAACGTAAATCGAACGAGATAGCACAGCAAGTCGCGAAACACATGACCAACAACCCAGACTCAGAGTAGTCCCTATACCCTATATGCATGACAGTGAATACCACTAACGTGAATGAAATTGACAGAATACCGGACATGGTCAAATGCCTAAGAGAATTTTCCGGATGTCCTGGAAAATTCAATTCTTGGCGCAAAACCGTAGACAGAATTCTAGAAGTTTACAAAAACTTCCAGGACACCCAAGACACTTCGAAATCCTACATACCATACGGCATAAGATTGTCGGCGATGCTGATATGGCCCTGGAGTCTTATCGAACTCCACTGGACTGGACACAAATTAAAAAATGTCTGATGCTTCATACTCAGATACTGATACTTAGACAAACGAGACATCGGTACCCTCGAGTACTAACTGACAACACTGGCTTAACGCCACCATGATATTCCCAATTTTTACCAAAAGGTTTATCAGCATCTCTCCCTGATACTAGATAAAATCGCTTGTCTCGATATGAACGAAGAGTCTATCAAAACTGTCACACATTCCTATCGAGAAAAAGCCCTGGATACATTTGTTCGCGGACTTAATGGAGATCTTCCCCGCCTCCTTAGCATACGCGAACCAACATCCTTGCCGCACGCGTTGCATTTATGTATGTCAAAAATTAGAAAATATGACCTTCATAATGCATCATGCACATAACGTGCAAAAAACCAGCCATCCACCACCGCGACCTCCTCGACAGAACATGACATTTAACCACAACAGGCCCTTTATTCCCGAGCTTACATATTTCTCTGGATCTAGGCAGAATCCCGGACTAAGGACAAACTCCTTCAATCGACCATTGAATCACTACCCACAAACCGCACCTCAAAATTACCGCCCTCAACAACAGGCTGCTTTACCTAACAATTAAAACTATAATAGATATAAACATCTTCAAAATAACCAAGGGTTCCGGCCGAATGCTTCAGGATTCGGTAACCACCCAAACTGTTATAATAATAATAGACCAAATCTACCTCAAATACCGCCCATACCAAAAACCGCCCATACCAATGGATAGATAGATCTATACAGTCCAGAAATGTCAATTACCAAAACCACACCAATACCAACCAAAATAATTACCATGCACAGAAGCGACCACTTTCTGCACAGCAAGTCCACTCACCGAATAAAATACAAAGAAATTTTTATGCGGATTCCGAACCAGCAGTCAGCAACTACCAAAAGCAGATCCCAACCAAATTTTTGAAAGCAGTACCTACCCTAACGAATACATAGAAGGAAACGAACTAAATAAACTAACGGAAGGAAATATTAATTTCACTAATAATAACGAACAGCAACAGGACGATGAAAACTATTACGAACCCGATACGATCCATTTTTTAGACTAACGCCGTCCTCACTACCTTATTACGAATTCGTGATAAGGAGTGGAGACGCTCTAGATTTTCTCATAGATACAGGATCTAACAAAAATTATATACAATCTACTAGGATCAGGAATCCTATACCAAATGAAAAATCGTTTAAAGTCAATTCAGTGGCTGGATCCATAGAAATTACACACCACACCTTTATAGACATATTTGGACCCCATGTAGGGAAGATAAAATTCTTCATCTTGCCTACATTAAAATCATTCCACAAGATAGTTGGCAATGATACTTTAAGGCAATTACAAGCCACCATCCACACCGATAAAAACATTATGACAATTTTTCCAAATCTAGCAATTAGTCTAAAACAACGAATGTCCCAGGAAGTCAATAATGCTGAAATGCAATTGCCCCATCTCTCTGAACAACAGCGACGAAAAATAAATAACATAATTGAGAATGCCCTAACCTTTTCGCAGACCCGGACGAAAAACTCACCTACACGACAACGGTGAAGGGAGAGATTAGGACAGTTAGTGAAACCCCAGTATACTCGAAACCATATCCTTACCCAATGGCTTTAAAGGAAGAAATCGAACGTCAAATCGAAGAACTCCTTGCCAATGGATCTATAAGGCAATCAAAATCCCCATACAACTCCCCCGTTTGGATAGTCGATAAAAAAAATGGATGCTTCTGGCAAAAAGAAGTATCGCATGGTCATCGACTACAGAAAACTCAACTCAGTTACCATTCCAGACATATATCCTATTCCTGAGATCAGTGAAGTCCTTTCAAACCTTGGAAATAACAAAATACTTACAGTTATAGACTTAAAAAGCGGATTTCATTAAATATTCCTCCGTGAAACGTATACATTAACGACGTTATTATATTCGGAAGAGACGAAGAGGATCATTTAAGAAATTTAGAAAGGGTTTTCGAAACGTTGGAAAGAGCCAACAAGAAAATCCAACTAGATAAATGTGCATTTGCAAAGAAGGTCGATTGAAGGAATAAAAACAAACCCCAAAAAGGTAGAAGCAATAGCTCAATTCTCAGTTCCGCGCAACCTGAAAGAGTTAAGGTCATTTTTAGGAATGTCGGATATTATAGACGATTTATTAAGGACTACTCTAAGTTAGCCAAGCCCCTTATAGCACTTCTCCGAGGATAAGCCGATAACGTCCCTAAAAACAAATCTAGGAAAATGGAAGTAAGACTAGATGACGAAGCGTTAAGAGCATTCAATAAAATTAAAATCACATTAATATCAAAAGACATCGTTCTTGCGCACCCAAACTTTGAAAAAGACTTCGAACTGAATACCGACGCCTCTGACTATGCCATAGGCGGTTTGTTATCACAGGATAACAAACCGATAGCTTTCATATCAAGAACCCTTAGTAAAACAGAGGAGCACTACGCTACTAACGAAAAAGAAATGCTGTCCATAATATGGGCACTCAACACATTACGAAGTTACATCTATGGTTCGAAATAAATAAAAATAATAACTGATCACCAACTGCTTACATATGCCCTTAGCCATACAAATTCTAACAGTAAGATGAAACGTCCGAAATCAATATTATAGGAATATAATCATGAATTAGTTTACCAACCCGGAAAATCAAATGTATTGGCAGACGCACTATCAAGGATATCGAACCAAGTAAACTCACTTACATCCACTATCCATAGCGACGATAGTTTAAGTGACAATTTAATACCTTATGCAGAGGTACCCATAAACGTTTTCAAAAATCAAATATTCCTTAAACTAGACGAAACACCCTCATACCAATTCAAAATGACTTTTCTGACCATGCACCGACATATAATTAAAGAACCCAATTTTAATGAACAGAACCTTACTGCGCTGTTTAGAAGATATTTAAATCCGTCCGTTATTAACGGAATACACACAGACGAAAGAACGATGGGATTGATTCAAAATATTTACCCTCAAAACTTCAGCAATTATAAATGCAGATACACTCAGAAATTAGTAGACGACGTATGCAGGGACCAGGAACAGGAAAATATTATACTAGAAGAACATTCAAGAGCCCTTAGGAATGCAACCGAAAACAAAAAACAAATTCTAGAGAAACTTCAAACTTCCCTGGGATGATGAACAAAATTAAGCGAATAATAGCCAATTGCACAACATGTAAGGAGAATAAATACGAAAAACATCCTAATCAGCCAATATTAGCACCAACACAGCTACCCACATTTCCAGGACACACCGTACACATTGATATTTATTTGACCGAAGGTAAGGTAGTTATGACCGCATTGGACAATTTTAGTAAATACGCTATAACAAAAATATTGAGTATCAGAGCGATAGAGCTGACATCCTTAAGACCCTTAAGATCCTTAAGATCCTTAAGATCTTTAAGACCCTTACGAGACGTAATATTATTTTTCGGTGTACTAATGGTAATGGATAACAAACCAGCGTTTAATTCCACCTCAATTAAATTTATGATAAAAGACGAACTAGGAATAGATGTTTACACTACTCCCCCATACAAAAGTCAAGCGAACGGCCAAGTGGAGATGTTTCACTCCACCCTAGCCGAAATAATGCCATGTATCAAGAATAATGGAGGCCACAGAAATTTCGAAGAGCTATTAGAAAGAGCAGTTTCAGAGTATAACCATACCATCCACTCGGTGACGAGGAAAAGGCCAGTAGTTATATTTTTTGGTAGGAATGTGACACATACTCCCGGGGATATTGAAAAAACAAGACAAGATAACTTACAAAAATGAGCGGAAAAGCAGAGAAAGGATATCGATTATCACAACAAAAAAAGACACAACAAAAACATATTTGCCAGGACAGGTAATTTACGTTAAGAAAAATAGAAGATGAGGAACTAAGTTAAGCAAACCATACTGTAAGGAAATAGTTAAGGAGGATAAAAATAGTACAGTTCTTACCGGAAAAGGACAAATTATACATAAAAGCAGGATACGTAACTAATGAAAACCGGAACTTTTTTTTCAGGTTTCTCTTACCACTATGCCTCGCGGAGGTACAAATCATAGACTATTCGAATTCTTAATTAGTGACTATAGAAAAAGGATCGGCCAAATTGCAGACAGGAACGTTTAGAATAATACATGAAATCGACATTGACAAATATACGGAAGTCCTCGAACATATCGAAATGACGACGAAAACGGACGCATTTCATAGAGATCCCAACAATAATTTCATTACTCTACTAATATCCCAGATTAAGGCTCATATCAATAATTTAAAAATTGTAAGAAAATCAAAAAGGTCATTAAATTTTCTAGGTAGTGCGTGGAAATGGATTGCAGGAAGTCCAGACCATGAAGACCACGAAATAGTGTTAAACAAATTAAATAACGTTCTAGAAAATAATAATAATCAAGTTCTAATTAACAAGCTAACGATAGAAAAAGTAAACGAGATTACAAACATAACAAATCATATTATTAAAGAGTTGGAAAATGATAAAAGCAAATAAATAGAATCATTTTTGAAGTTAAAGTATAAATTAGAAATTATAAAAGAAGAGGTCGTAAATATTGCGTACGCAATACATTGGGCAAAAGCCAATATAATCAACTTCTACATCATGTCAAGCGAAGAAGCGGACATCGCCAAGAAAATTTTTGAAAAAGATGACATTCCATTCATAAATTTAGACGAAGCTTTAGAATTTTCTGAAATAAAAATAGCAATCGATGGAAAAATAATAATTTGCATTATAAGTTTACCTACAGGAGAAAAAGAAATTTGCGAAACAATAGATATTAGAGCAGTGAAGAGGAATGACAAGATCAATAAAAAAAATTTTAACTCAATTCTTAACTGTGAAAAGAATATTTTCGGAATAAAAACCAATTGTAAACAATATAATTCCTTGCAAATATGTTTAAGAAGTAACTTATTAAATTTAAGTAATGACTATTGCATAAGTAATCTCCTAAGGACTCGTTTGTCAAACTGTACAGTGACCAAAAGCCAACACATTTTAGAAGAATTGTCACCAGGAATACTATTTCTAAACAATTTTAAAGGAGAAATCATAATTAACGAGGAACTTACGATCCTGAATGGTACTTTTATAATTCACTACCATAACGCTACAATCAAGATCAATGAGAAGATATTTTTCAATGCACAAAGATCGACAAATAAGCCCCTACCTGCCCTACTCCAACCACCCTCAACATCAAACAGAAGCGAGGACACATATTAACGAATGTTAAGACACGCATACTATTACACCAACATTCTTTAGCGCAGCATAACACCTCATTATGCTAAGGCATAGGCATCCAACATACATCCAACTAATAAAGTCGCTGACGTTGCGGCACGTGTAACTCCAGACTATGGGAACGGACGGCCAGCAACACAAATCTAGCAAAACGGTGGGAACCACAAAATCAGCACTTTTGGTCACGTAGTAGCAGCGACAGATTTAGGGCTAGCATTAAGAATGATAAAATGTAAAGTTTAGTTTTTAGTTGGAGTTGAAGGAATAAAGGAGCATAGCTCCCAAAAATATATTTTTTTAAATCAACCATTTATATTTGATTAACTTGTACACCCAATAAAATATTGGAATTTGTGTAGTAAATATAATATAATTTTGTGTATTTATTTGGTTAGTCATACGAACATACATATTATGTAATTTAATAACATTCCATTTATTTAAACAAAAACAAAATAAAATAAAGTTTCAATTCTACGTAAAATATTCAAGTTGAAAGATTTTATAAATTAGAGCCAAAACAGAACGATAACTTTCTACTCCTTCTCATCACTTAGTATGATTTGTTTCGAACGTTTTGTTCGTACTAGTTCAAAATCTGAATTTGTTTCACTATTAGATTCGGGCATCCTTTCGACGATTATTGGTTTGAAAAAAATCGTGCATTTTTGCTCTTAATTCGCAAATCTTTAAAAATTTCTTGATAGGAAGCTAAATTGTTTGAAAGATTCCGTTTAAATATTTCTGCTCTGTCACTTAAAGGGTAGTTCTTCCTGCTTTGCTATATCTAAAACTTTCTCGATATTTTTTAGTAAAAAGTTTTTATTTTCAACATCGGAAAGATCACCAGAGCTACCTACTGATTCTTCATTTGTCATTGGCACTAAATCTGCTTTGTTTATTTCGTCGTCCGCAATTAATTCTTGAATATCAACCTTGTTATTTTATCAAATCCATCACCTACTCACTATGTTCCTATATTCATCTTCTATTGGTGTTGAAACAGTGCCCTGAACGTCTATTTCCGGTTTTGTGCTTTCCAGCAAGCTTTTAGTTTTGAAGGACGAATATCTTTAAGTGATGCATCAACAATTTCAACGGAATCAAAGTATGGACAAAATGCAAAGAATTTTATTTGGGCAAGAAATCCTTTTTCAAATTAAAGTAGTAAGGAGGAAATATATATAGGAAACCGCGTTGTAGGATGTTTACCTGTATGTTGTTTTCAGTTAATAGGGATTTGTGGGCGTGGAAAAAGTCCGATTGCGACCATTTTTTGTACTAAGAAACCTACATACCAAGTTTCATTAATGTATCTCAATTTTTACTCAAGTTTCAGCGTGCACGGACGGACGGACTGACAGACAGTCAACCGGATTTCAACCTTTCTCGTCATTCTGATCATTTATATATTATACATATTCGTATATTTATATATTATAAATTTATATAACCCTATAACTATCTCGCTTAGTTTTAGGTGATACGTACAACTGTTAAGTAAACAAAACTATAACACTGTGTAGCAACTGGTTGCTGCAAGAGCATAAAAATTAATCAAACAATAAATGAAGAAAACCATCGCCTAATAAGAATACAATAGCAGCATTTTGTTAAAAGATTTGTTGCATTAGTAAGGGTTCTGAGAAGTAATTCTCGAGGAAATGGTGGCACAATTTTTTCGAATGGGAACGACAATTTTTTTTTTTTAAATTGTTGAATATATGGCTTTGTTTGTTCCCGCAATGCAGGGAAAATTAATTCACTAAATATTATTCAATAACATGATGAACAGATGTCCTTTACTGTTCGCGTCGTTGACATTATTAACAATGATAAGCTTCCGGAATATGCTAGAAGAATTATACCTATCATTAGAAAAATTGTATGGTCAAGGTTATGATAATGGACGTAATAAGTACAATGGCGTTCCCTGCCGTTCTTCTTCTTCTTCTTTACTGGCGTAGACACCGCTTACGCGATTATAGCCGAGTCAACAACAGCGCGCCACTCGTTTCTTCTCTTCGCTACGTGGCGCCAATTGGATATTCTAAGCGAGGCCAGGTCCTTCTCTACTCGGTCCTTCCAACGGAGTGGAGGTCTTCCTCTTCCTCTGCTTCCCGCGGCGGGTACTGCATCGAATACTTTCAGAGGTGGAGTGTTTTCATCCATCCGGACAACATGACCCTGCCAGCGTAGCCGCTGTCTTTTAATGCGCTGAACTATGTCAATGTCGTCGTATATCTCGTACAGCTCATCGTTCCATCGAATGCGATATTCGCCGTGGCCAACGCGCAAAGGACCATAAATCTTTCGCAGAACCTTTCTCTCGAAAACTCGCAACGTCGACTCATCCGTTGTTGACATCGTCCAAGCCTCTGCACCATATAGCAGGACGGGAATTATGAGTGACTTATAGAGTTTGGTTTTTGTTTGTCGAGAGAGGACTTTGCTTCTCAATTGCCAACTTAGTCCTAAGTAGCACCTGTTGGCAAGAGCTATCCTGCGTTGGATTTCTAGGCTGACATTGTTGTTGGTGTTTGCGCTGGTTCCAAGATAGACGAAATTATCTACAACTTCAAAGTTATGACTGTCAACAGTGACGTGAGTGCCAAGTCGCGAGTGCGACGACTGTTTGTTTGATGACAGGAGATAAATAAACGAAGAGGTGGTGAGTGTCGATTCTCTTTTCACGGGTCTTTTCCAAGATTTATCAAGCTCTTCGTACTCACGCATTTCGGCCTCTTTCTTTTTCTGTCTACAAATGCGTCTCATTTCCCTCTTCAACTCTCGGTATCTATCCCATCCCGCACGTGTTGTGGACAGTCTGTTTTCTCTCCGCTGCGACACGGCACTCCTCGTCGTACCAGCGTTTGCGCAGTTCCCTTATACCGAGTTGTTGACGAGTGCTCTCAGAGAGCAGGAGTGCAAGCCGAGTAGAAAAACGTTCGGCTGTCTGTTGTGATTGCAGCTTCTCGTCGTCGTGATTGTTGGCGTGCGTTTTTTGCTGCACAGAGGCGAGTGCGAATTGTGGCTGCAACAATATAGTGGTCCGAGTCGATGTTAGGACCTCGGAGCGCACGCACATCTAAAACACTGGAAACGTATCTTCCGTCTATCACAACATGATCGATCTGGTTGGTGGTTTTTCGATCCGGAGACAGCCTTCCCAATTAAGGGAGCGGACATTCCAGGTGCATGCCCTCAAATCATAGTCCTTATTTCGTTTGCCATGGTCGTCATCAAAAGGGGGGGCTCTCATCCGAGGCTATTTTTTTCCTTTCATTGGGGGTGTTTTTTTACGTGGCGGGTCCCAAACCCAGCGCACAACCCTATGCAGGGGTGTTTCGCCTTCTCACTTTAGCTCACCTTCAAACGGATGTTCTTAGGCTATCCAGAGGATACTTGGTCAAAGACCGGAAGTCGTGAGCTGCTTGAGTCATATGTAAAATAATCGTTTCTAGCCACTCCCAAGTGAATGGTGATCAGAGAACTTTCCTCACTTGCGTGAACTTCTACACATGACTCCATCCTCCGCAGTTCACATACATTAAATTTAGAGCTAAATGTTGTATGTATATTTAACTCAAAAAAAATTGCATACATCCTATATTTCTCAGTCTTTAGGACATTCTTCTGTTCTTCTACGTCATGTGCATTCTTAAACAGTTGAAAACTTTAACATTTTGATGATATTGAAAACTGAAGTGCTTAAGATGAGGACGATGCTTCAGTAATCGAAAGAAGAAGATCAAAAACTAAATAAGAAGAAAAAGAAGAATTTGTAGATGATAGCGAGAAGCCAACGGCACGATATAGTGCTAATGCGGAGAATCTTGTTGATAAATCGCATCTGTATGGCCAAGGAAGATCTAATCAAACCTTCCATAATTATTAATAAAATAAATGATAAATTGATGAATACGTGTATACTATCTATCCGACCGTTTTCATTGCTTCAAATTAATAGGGGTATTCAGATCAGCTTTATTCGGCTCGGCTATAATCGCGTAAGCGGTGTCTACGCCAGTAAAGAAGAAGATTCAGATCAGCTTTATTAATTCGTTAGTCGTTACTCGGTAGTTTTTTACGTGGGTTTTGTTTTTGTAAAATTAACAGATTATCGTTTTACCGAGTAACGAAGTACCAAACTGGCAAGCATGATAGTTTTTTCGTTACTTGGTAACATCACTGAACTGTTTTGTTTGCGTTGTTGCCTCAAAAGTTAACTTAATTCATTACAAAAAAATAATTTTGATGTCTACTATAAATTAGTTACTGACAAATTTTTCAAAAGTAAGTATTTAATATAATATAATAAGCTGTTTTGAAACAAAATTTACACCCACTACTGATGTACAGCAAAAAGTATGTTCACAGTTAAGTGTTTTAACGAAGTATCAACTAACGAACTACCAGATTAGCAAGCTCTGTCTGAATACCCCTAGTATAAAAATACTGAGTGTAAATTGAGACAGAAGCTTTCAAGCAGCAAAAATAAGATACGACGACCGACTGAATATGTTGTCAAAGATGCAAAACTGGACTCTGATTCCCCTGAATGTGGAATTTAAAGTCTTCGAAGATGGTGGAATATCAGCAAAAGAGGACTGAAATGAACCTCCACAACCAAAAAGAAACGTTCTCAACATGGTGCTAATAATTTACTTATACAAATCAATGACCGTTTAAACACTGTGCACCAAAGTCAAAGAGAACAAACATCGATATGCCAAGCAGCAGAGAACTAAATTTAAAAAAGATAAGTTTGTGTATCAGATAAATACAGTCCACTAAATTAAATTACTAACATCCTTTCCCCAGCACTGCATTCAATTATAGTTGAACAAGCTTTTTTTAGACAATACTAGGACAGTACAAAACGTGCATATAGACAGATTCAAATAATATAAAACTATATGCATTTTACGCTTGCATACATGCACAAATACAAGACATTATAGATGTGTGTATTTGAAAATACGTAATTCTTATTACACAATATGCAATTTTTTTGAGAAGAGGAAGCATCGAAAGCCTGACCCCACCTAGCACGTGCAATGTTTGTCACCTAAGCCATTGTTTGGTCTACGTTCTAGTGGTCCATTTAGTTTTGGAGTCGCCATGTGGTCTTTTTTGCCATAAATCAACGTCCAACTCTTCGCCATCTCTCCTCTTGCATTTTCCTTTACGATTCTGGGTGATAAGTCCGTTACCGACTATTAAGTCTTCTTGGCTAAGATATCTAAAGGGTCCATATCGGCTACCCTCCTGTCGCCATTTCCATCTCTTCAGCGTCTCTGTTCTAGATTTTCCCTTACGGTTCTGGATGGTAAGTCTGTTGCAGCTGTTTAGTCTCTTCGACTAATATATCTAAAAGGTTTAAGGTCGTTTCGAGTGCTTTTTCCTGCACTTCGGCGCCATATAGCGCGACGGTCTTCAGAACTCCACCCAGGAGTCTTCTTTTATTTGGCTTGGGTCTACGTGCATTAGGCATCGTTCGGATTAATGTCTGCATAATCCTTGCTATAGCTTAGAATTCTTTCCTTAAAATAGTTGACATTTATTTTGTATAGGTACAGAGACAAGGAGAAGCTTTTTAGAGCAGTTAATATGTAATGCCAGGATGCTGAATTGAATGCAATTTTGACATCGAAGATTACAACCATATACTATCCGCCTTTCCATCGTTTCCTACTAATAGCCTTTTCGGCCAGTGTCTTTACTAGGTTCACGACTTCGCTTGTGGATCTTGCTTTGCTGAATCCAAATTGATTCGCGGATACGCCGAGAGTATCATGTATGGTTTTATTTATACGTTGATATATAATTCGCTGAAAGATTTTTCCAGTGGAGTCTAGCATGCAGAATGGTGGAAATGGGATAAGACTATCAAAGTCTTGTTTGGTTTTGACAGTAATATAAGATGCTGCTTTTTGCTTTTTTGTTTTGGGTGGTGGTTACGTCATGTCTGCTTGGCCATTGATGCGTCACATGCTCTCTTAAGACGGGTCATAATTATGAAGCGGCTTCTCGATTAGAATAGTGGGTATAATTGCGTGTTCGAATAGGTCACGATCAAAAGTTCAATCTGCTGTATATATGCGGCATTTACGAGGTTTGAAAATTGAGTAATAGGACGTGTGTTTGTAGTGGTCGTCACGAAAATGGAAAATCGAAATCAAGAGCAACGCGTCGCCTAGGCGTTTCAATGGCACAAAGACTTTAAGGAGGGGCGTGAGAGGGTGGAAGACGAGGCGCGTAGTGGGAGACCAGTCGAGGTGCGGAGCAGTCGTTTAATCGTCCACAAAGAATTCTTTCCACCGGGAAAAACTGTGAATCAAGTCTACTATTGCCAAGTACTCGAAAGATTGCGAAAACGAGTCAACAAGGTGCGCCCAGACATCGCTCGTAACTGCGATCGTTCATCACGACAACGCGCCGTGCCACACTGCCCTCAGCGTGTCCCAGTATTTGGCCTCTAAACGGATCGCCGTTGCAACAGTCGCCGACATGTCACCCTGTGACTTTTTTTTTGTTTCCTAAAACAGAATCGGTGGTCAAACGAACACATTTTGAGTCGATTACGGACATCCCAGTCGAAGCGTTCCAGAAATGTTAAGAAGCATGGAAAACGCGCTGGAATCGCTGTATTGCTGCCTAAGGGGACTACTTTTAAGGGGATGGCAGAGTTGTAGAATAATTTTCAAATATACGGGTTTTATGGAATCAGTCTCATTACGCAATTGTCATACCTCGTGTTTCCCATATAATGAAATAGTGATTACGATAATATAAGGAAAACTTATTTCCAATTGAGTTCTACGAACTAGACTTAATTAAACGAAAGCCAGATCTATCACTGACTGCTGGCCAAATTTGTTTAATGTGGGTTGGTTGGTGTTTAAGAGCTCAAGATCAAAGGGAGCAAAAGCAACCCCAATCAATACCTCTGGCATTAACGTCGACGACTATTACTAAAACAGTTTTACTTCGGACATCAGTCACCACTGTTTCCACTGACAAAATATTTTCTGTATCGAAAAGTGTAGCAAACCGAAACTTAATGTAGCCATACATTTTTTACACCTAAAAACTGTAAAAGACAGTTATTTTATAGAATTTCTTTATTCATATAATTTTATTTAACTCAAAAAAATAACCACTTTGTGTTAACATTCTTTTTTATGTATTTAAAAATTATTGTATTAAACTTAAAGGAACACATTTGGTGATAAATATTGTATAATTAAATATCATTGTTATCATAAAAATAATAAAAAAAAAAACAATTCTTGTGTTTAATTGACAAAGTTGTAAAAATAATGAAAATCTTTTTTTGCTGACCAAACAATATTTCTATTCGTTAGTTATTTACAGGTCATTATAGCATGTAAAGTACTTACTTCCAACTTATTTCTAATGCTGGTTTTAATTAATTTAAGAGAAGAGAATTTTCTCTCTGCCACTGCAGAACTGTGAGGCAATGACAATAAATTAAATACAAAGCCACTTAGATCTGGAAATTTTAAGTCGCCCAGTCCATCTTTCATGGAAGCGACTTTCTCCCAAAATAAGTCTATATCCAATTTACTATTTAAATTGTGATTACTTAATTTAAATAAAGTCCATTGCGTAATAATTTCATCACAGTCGCATTCAAATAAGTCTGCATATTCCAAAACTAAATGTAAAATATTCTTGTCATTTGCTAACATCACCTCTTCGGGTGTTATTAATTTTAAAAGTTCTAAATCCTTCCTGGAGAAATCAAATCTTAATTTTATTTGATCTAAAAGCTCTATGTAAAATTCCAGGATGTTACCTTTCATTTCATTTATTTCATCAGCTGTTGCCTTTTTTTTAATAGAACTTCTGCTTTTGTACCAATAAATATTTTTGGTAGTTCAATATGATTACAAGTGCTTTTATAGTTAATATTGACGTGAAGTTCTTTGTTCTTTGCAATAAAATTATTTAAAATTAACAAGAAATATGATTTCATACTCCAATTAAAAAAAATTTAAGGCGTCCCATTGCTCATTTATTCGGGAAACAACTCCCTCTAAAGACAGCCATCGTGTTTGACAAACGCCTAATATTTTATGTGGTTTCACGGAGCAATACTCCTGAAATTCCTATAAGTCATGAACTCGTTTAGGTCTATGCGAAAAGAAGCTTTATATATTTCGACATAACCAATGAACATCTTCGGGTATTTTTTTTAGTGGCATAACTCACACACAAATGCAAAGAATGGCAAATACATTTCAAATAAAAAATATTTGTTTCTGACTCCAGTAACGCTTTTACGCCAGATAAATGGCCAGCAATGACACTTGCACCATCTGTTGCCATACCTATAATATTTTTTAGCAGAATATTGTTGTCTAACAAAAACTTTTTTACAGCTCCAAATACTGAAGCTGAATCACACTTTGGTAGCTCAATAAGTGCTAAAAATCGATCCTTTGCAATAAAGTTCACAACGTATCTCACGACCATTACCAGACATTTTTTAATAGAGATATCCGTGGTTTCGTCAATGATTATTGAAAACTTACAGTCCTTTAACGTTGAAACAAGCTCGGATGTTGTTTTGCTAGCAATTTCCTTGGTTATGTTTGTTGCTTTAGTTCTGGCAATTTGCAAACGTTTGGCCACTTCAGAGTCCGGGCAACCTTCAGCTAACAGAGCAGATAAAACATCCATTAATAAAAACGGCAAGTTGTGCATTATAAGAAAGATGACGAGTGTAAATTCTGCATATTGAACCTTTTTGCTCATCTGCTCTTTTTCGGTATCCAAAAATGTCTCCATCGATATTTGACTCTTTTTGGTTTCCATATTTTGTACATGAAAAGAACAACTGGCGTGTCTGTTTAGATGTGACAATATATTTAAAGAGTTCTTGTTGCACGCTTTGCAAAAAGCGAGACCATTTTTGTTTTCCAGCCACGGGAACTTTTTCAGCCACTCAGTTCTGAACTTTCTCGTTCTTTTGCTCTTTTTACTAAATAAACAAATCATTTTTAATGAAATTCTGGGATTGGCAAAATTCTAAACACATACGGCTCATTGTTATTTCCTTGTTCTTCTTTTTCAGTAATGTCTTCTTCAGTAAAGTTTTTTTCATTTTCCTTTTGTTTGTCAATCCGTGACTTTTTTACTAGAAATCTGAAATATAACATTTTTAATTATTCCTTCTTATAATTATTAACATTAAAATTAGCTTACCTATCCATCATCAATGTATTAGCAGCCAGCAAACACTCAAAGCAAACTTCATCAAGCCACCATTTGCATGTAAATACTTTGACATAGTGTTGGCAAACCATCGATGGCACTATCGATACTATCGATGGTTGCTCGTCACTGAAACTATCACCATCGATGGTTTGCCAACCCTACTTTTACATTTGTGACATTTACACCTACCATATATATACAATGCAATTGAGGTATGATCACAATGTAATTGTGATATTTTCTTGTGGTATTGAGTAGTATGATGCAATAATTTAACAAAGAAGAAAAAAAATTAAGTCAATTTGAAAATTTTAAGAAATAGTAGCCATTTAGGAAGCAGTATAGCTTTGTATCCTTATATTTTAAATGTAGCCAAATGGCTACAAATGTAGCCACTATGGCAACACTGTCAGTCACTAGATTATCGATTATGTTCTTAAATTAATCGTCATTGATGCTGGGAGGCAAATAGCAACTATGGGTGTTAATATCATTAATTCGAACAAAGTCATTTGAAATGTATTTGTTTTCCAGTTGAGGGGAGTCTGGGTTACATTTCCATATCGTTATTTCCAATTCTCTCTGCAGCGCATAAAGGTTCTTTGTTTTAATTTTTATAGGTCTTTAGACTCTATAATGGTTTCCTGGGTCAGTATTTTAATGCTTCCTTGGTCACCAAGGCATTTACTCATTGTTTTCTGCGAGTCGGCTGACATTGCTGAACCGCTTAGATGCAGCAGCATTTTAGCCTCTTACGCTTTACGTTTTCGGGTAACTTTCTTTTTGAATTCGCTATGGGTACAGTTGGATTTAATTTTCCCTGAGAATCTCTGTATAGGTAACACTTCCATTCTTAGAAATCAATATCGTCTGAGGTTATATGTTTATGGTTTGTGGTTTCACTTTTCTAGCTACAACATTCCACAACTCCTGTTAAGTAAGAACGGCGGTTTAACTTCACGTTTAAATCAGTACCAGGCTCTAGTTGCCCAGAGCTCCTTTATTTATAGATTTTCTTATTCTAATTCATGTATGCACCACATGCAGAGCACATACACATATATTAATACTAATCTACTGTACATACCGACAATATGTACACATATCTTAGTGACAATAACGATTTTGCCGAAACAGAGCTTATGCACAACTTTTGCCAATATCACATTACCAGTAACATAGCACACTTTGCCAGTAATCATCACATCGTTGGGACGTTTAATACGATCAATTAGCGACCCGAGATAACCATACAGATTATAGAATTTACTCTTGGTCACCGAATCGTGATGGCTGGCACACCGAGATGTCTCTCCTTCACCATTTCATGTAAATTGTGAACATCGGTTGTAGTTTCTTCACTCAAACCCTTTGCGCTTCGGTTACTGTGGAAACTTTTCATTCACCAATATTATCGAGAATCAAGTACAAGAGCTGACCATCTGAGAACAATGAGGTCTGTTGAATACACCATAAGTATTCTTCATTCATAAGGTCAAACAAGGAGTAGTATAATGATCCTTTGAAGGGTAACACTGACCTAGTCTTTATTTTCATCCTCCTCCCCGTGAACGTGATGATGTCGTGAAGCTGTTCAATAAGTATTTGATATGCAGCTACTGAATCATTGAGTTCACTAAATTCTCTTCAAATATCGTTGAGAATATATTTGTTATTGTTTTAATGAATTTCAAATTTGGTGCCTTTCGACCGAGTATTGATAAATCGATGTGCACAATTATATCCCACGCTGTCCTGGTCAACTCAACATAGCCTCTTTTTCAAAAAATACTCCAGAAATATTTTTAAAGTAACTTATGTAAATATATTTAAACATATTATGCATGGTAAACCACAAGTAAGCTTAACGAAGTAAATATAAGGTTTTTTTTATTTTTCTTGTTTTTTAGTTCTAGTCGACCGAATATCTCTCTGTGAGTTAATTACGTATTTTTTTTTTTTTGTACGAAAAGGATAAACATTGTTCATCGCTCTTTACGATGTGCCTTACGTTACATTGGCTTGGCTTGGCTTAAAATTACGTTTTCAATTCTGTTCTTTAAAAAGAACCAATGTCCCAGTTTTAATATTATCAAAAGGAACTGGCATTTACTTCTTTTTTGTGGTTTATTATTTTTACGTTTTCTATATAGAGAGATTAATCTTCCTTTTGCTTGTGAAGAATAATGTTCTAAGTTTATATTGTCCATTTCGAATGGAAAAGCTGCAGTAAATTTATTATATACAGAGAATTCTAAATTATTAGGAAAGTATTTCTCGTACTGTTTTATGGATGGGATTTTATTTTTCAAAACTTTTTTAGTTGATTATCTCGTTTTTCGTTTTGACATTTGTCAAAACACCACAATGCGCTAAATTGGAGCTTTTGTTAGTTAACCCATATATCAACCACCCAAACACACTGTTTTGGAGTTTGTAATTCACATTTTCAATAGTTATTTTTTCTTCTTTTAAAAATTCAAAAAATATGCCCGCATCTAACAGTAAATTAATTTTACCCGGAACACACAATCTTTCGTACTACGACGGTGTTTAAATTTGTTTAGAAAGGATCTATTAATGATTTTACATGAATATTAACTGTTTTATTTGTATTTGTCTTGTTTTGACCAACACCTTCAATAATAATAGATTCTCACCTGGAAGGAAGCTTTAATTTATTTTTCAGTTATTTGGTTATAAGGAGAACTTGAGACTCATTATCTAATAAGGCACCTGCTTTTATTATTCTTCCATCTTTTATACCAACAATTGCTGTGGTTAGCTGGACATGTTTAGAACTTTTTTTAATCTTCCATTTTTAGTATTTTTAATCCTTTTTGCTTTAAAAGATTTGCCTTAGTGGAGACATAACACTCTTTTATATTGTACCCTGTTTTAAGACATTTGGGGCACAATTTGTTTTTCATTATTGCATCCCATTTGTCCTGTGTAGAAAGAGTTTTAAATGTATAACAATAAAATATTCTGTGTTGATTATTACATCCCATTATGCATTTGAATTCTGCGTTTAGAAATTTGGTGAAGTTTTTGAAGCTTGTGCTGCTTCTACTGCATTCCCCTAATGGTTCAGAAACGACTGTAGTGAATTTAAGGTAGGTATTTCCTTATTTTTAAGCGAATTTTCATACCTAAGTCTTAAATTATTGCCTAACTAATTTTTGCACAAGCGTATAGTTTAATAATGCTTGTAACAAATTATATGCAGACAAACTGAGACTTTCCAATGCTTGTGTACCATTTATAATTTTTTTCTTGAAACTTTCGTACACTAAAAGCAGTCTCTACTGGTGCATCTAAAATTTGTTTGAAATAAGTATTTGCTAGTAACCTTTTATTAGTGAATTTTTCATTAAGAAGGTTCCAGGCAACTGAAAAATTTGTGGAGGTTAAAGACAGATTTGCAATACAACTTGCAGCCGATCCTCTTAATTTAGTTTTTAAAATACAACAAACAAACATTTTGAGAGGCTACGAGTTGCTCAAACAATTCATTAAAAGTTTGCCACTGGGCGTAATCTCCTGAAAAAATGTTAATGTCAACTTGAAGCAACGTAAAGTTAGAAGTATTTTTTTTTTTTTTTTTTGCTAATAGATTTTAATTTGAGTTTGTAAAATCTAATTCTTAAATCATAGAATTTACTTGTTAACTCTCCATTTTTGTGCTGGATATAAATTCAATCACAGTATCACGACTATTTTCTATTAGTTTCTCTATGCTTTCTAGAGAGCACATTTCGTTTATTTCGCAATCTTCAATATTTTTTTCTAATAATGTTAATAAGAATTGAAGCCTGCGAAGTAAACCAGTATTTGGAAGGCATTCCATTTTCCTGGGAGAACTATTTTCTTGAATTATAACAAACAATTCGCTTAACTTGGCGTACGCTGTCAAATAAAGCGAAACGATGCTGTATCAGTTCGTATAGCACAACAATGGTTCGCTCACTTCCGTTCTGGAAATTTCGATGTGAAAGATGCACCTCGGTCTGGTCGACAATTCTTTTTTTAATATAATTAAAAAATTATAATATTTGTGATATCTGTCACGAAAAATATTCTCTTACATTACCTCAAATACTATTTAAACATCAAACTGTTTTTTTGTATTGAAATGAGGCATTCGTTGACGTGATAGCAGACTTTAATACTTTTGGTCGATACTGAGCTCTTCCCTAGTTATTTCAGGTAATATTGTAGGTATAATGGTAGATTCGACTATCGGCATTTTTTGACAAGTTTGTAATTGAGATCCGATGGCACCTGAAAAGCATTTAGGTCCTGTAGTTTTTCCGTCTATATGTAATGAAAGATGACGTAGCGGCAACTCATTTGAATGCAATTGACATATAAACCACTTTGAAACCTGTATTCACTATAGTTGCACCGCACCCAACAACAGCTAATTCACTTACATTTACCGACTTAGATTTCAAATATAATAATATAGTGTGTTTAATATTTTTAGCAGTCTCCGACTCACAGTTGATATAACCAAAATTGTGCTTCCTGGTTCCGATAATATCACATAATGATCTTCTATTTGTCGTTTTCTGTAAAATTTCCCTTCTTTATCAATACGAACCAAAATCTCATCCTTCCTTCCATTAAAATAAAAACCACGAAACATTTTATTGCAGTCCGCTTCTTGTAGAAACTGACCTTAGTTCTTTCACGGGGCAACTTTGAACGATCAATAACACAACTTGAATCGTTCGACGAAACAATACCAACGTTTTTTAAGATAGAAGAAGCTATAATTGCAGCGGCTCTGTCGGAGACTCCAGTACGATCACAAGCAAGGGCTAAAGACGGTAAATTTAATGTTTTTTTCAGAGTTGGTGATAAGTTTCCCTTGCCTTGTTGTGGGTATTTTTGATAAGGACTAGATTGTGCGAAAAAACATGAATCACATGAGCTGCTGCTTTCAATTGAAAAATTATCAGCCAAAGAACGAGAACACGGTTTGGCAAAATAGTATGCCTATGTGTTACGCAATAAACTTTTATCTTTTCTATCTTTTTTCTTATTCTTCAAAGTTGAAACTAAATCGACTCCGCCTATCATCATTTTTCTGATTGATCTTTGCTCGAGTAAGAAACTTACTTCCTCCTTGTCAACACGGCACCCTTTTAAACAGCAACAATTCCTTTGCACTTGCAGCTGCAGGTATCAAATAATCTATGGGACTCTGAAATAAATGTTCTAATCTTTTCTTGGTAACTAACATAAAGTTTGACGAGAGAAATCTGAAGACGCCCGTTAAAGGACTTTGAATCTATATATCTGAATAGGGATCCCATCGCTTCAATAGCGCCCACCACTGATTACTTTTTTATTTAGCTTACATTATCACACATATATTATTTGATTTAATTAGATAAATTTTAATATAAATATCTCGAGCATGCAACTAATTTCAGGACCTACAACAGAGATCGGTTAATGAGATACCAAATTTGAAAATAATCTATTCAGTATATTCGAACAATTCATGATTAATTCTTACGCAATATTTTTCGATATTAAGTTTGCCACTTTTCCTCGTATTACTTGTACAGCTCATCGTTCCATCGTCAGAGACATTCGCCATCATCTATGTTTAGAGGGTCAGAAATCTTCTACAAAACCTTTGTCTCGAAAACTCATAGTAGTGTCCTATGAGATATCGACATCGTCCACACTTCTGAACCAAATAGTTTGGTTTCGGTTCATGGATAGAGGACTTTACTTTTCAATTGCCATATATTGGCAAGAGTGATTCTGCTGCTGACATTTTCTGAGTTGTTGATGCTGGTTCCAAGCTTGACGTTATCTACAACTTCGAAGTCATAGCGTCAACGGCGACGTATCAGCTAATACAACATATCTTATAAGAGCGCTACATTAATGAACACAAAATAATTACTTCTGGGCATTTAAATTAAAATTACCAACATTTATAACAATTAAAACTTACTATATAGAAGTCGTTAAATATAAATAAACTATTTAAATATTTGTTTGGTATGACGAAACAACTGACTTTAAGCTTGTTAGCTCTCAATCAATAAATATTTTTAATCATTTTGCATTGAAAATTAATACTATAATACTTCACATTACAAAACGTTTCATCAAATACATTTAAATTTCACAAAAGTACATAATTTGATGCTTTACATTACAAAAAATTTCATCATATACATTTAAATTTCACAAATTCACTTAATTTTGATTGTTATTTATTTTTTTATCAGTGGTATAGCGTCTCTTTATCTTTTATAATACTCCAATATTCTTTTTGAACAGAGTTAGAAACACCACCACTGATATAAATAATTTTAAAGGGGTGGTAAGGTTAATTGGAGCAAAAAAAGCATATTTTCAATAATTTTTTTTTTAAGACACAATCAATATTTATTTATTTGTATAATTATAGCATAATTATATGATATTTAAAGAATATTCTGTAAAAGTTTCATAGAAAAATATCAAAAAATGAGCCGGTGACAGAGAATCTTCGCTGACGTTCCAAAAAAAATTAATTCACGGTGAACCGCATAACTCATGACTGGATCATCTGAAATTTTGTTTTTAATGATTTTCAATTTTTTACAACGCTCTGAACTCAAAGTCATTTTTCATTAAAAAAATCAGAAATTTTGTTGCTTAAAAATAAGTTAAAATTGAAAAAAACTCGACAGAGCTACCTCACAATTTATGTGTAGAAAGATTGTGCAAAATTTCAAAAGGATCGGTTTAGTAGATTTTGAGCTACAGAATTCACCGGCTTCGAATAAGAGAAGTGTGAAAAAAACACAAAACTTTCTATGATGAACTAGACGAGCTTATGCGATTAACACACCATACGAAATAAATATAATTCAAGGCGATTTTAATGCAAAAGTTGGAAGAGAAAAAGTCAATGGAGTTGCAGGTCAGTACGGCTTAGGTGAAAGAAATGAGAGAGGAGATCGACTAATTCAATTTTGCCAAGAACACAAATTAATAATTTCGAACACATTATTTAGCCTGCCTCCCAGAAGACGTTTTACATGGAAATCTATCATCAGAAATCAAATAGATTACATTCTGATAAATAAACGCTTCTGTTCCTCAATAAAAAAGGTCAATACATATCGAGGAGCGGATATATCTTCGGATCACAACTTGCTACTGGCAAAATTGCGTATTAGGCTAGACGTAATTAAAAAAAGTAAGCCTAAAATTAAGCTAAATATTGATAAGTTGAGAGACAAAAGTGTGAATTGCTTATTTGAAAGTGAAATTAATGAAAAAATAAATGATATCCTATCAGGAAGTCTCGAAAGTATATGGAACGACTTAAAAGATATGCCTTGTACTACAGCAAAAAGCTCTCTTGGAATAGAAAAGAAAGAAAATAATAAAAAAAAAATTGGATGACAGATGACATATTAAAACTAATAAGTAAACACCGGGAATATAAAAATAAAAACACTGACATGTATAGACAACAGAATAGAGAAATAAGGAAGATGATCTGTAATGCGAAAACAAACTGGATAAACAATGAATGCCAAGAAATTGAAAGAAGCTGCAGGTACTCATCATAAAAATCCTCCCTCAATCCTTATAAATGAAAACAATGAGGAGGTATCTGTATCTGACACTAATGAAAAGAAAAGTGTATGGAAGAAATATGTTGAAAACGTTTTTTCGGATGACAGTAGATTGAACCAGAATCTTGATCTCCATCACAGACCAACTGGCAATTATATAATGAAAAGCGAAATAGAGAGAGCTATGCAATGGATGAAAAATTAGAAAGCAAGAGGTCCGGATGAAGTTCCAGCTGAAATTTTAAAGTTAATAAATGACAAAAATATGTCTCTCTTAGTAAAACTTTTTAAGGAAGTTTATGACAATGGCCAGTATCCAAAAGACAGATTAAAATCAACATTCATAACACAACCCAAGAAAAATAATGCGAAGCATTGTAGTGAGTACAGACTAATTAGTCTAATGTCACATGCTCTCAAGATATTTCTAAAAGTCATTCACGCCAGAATACTTAAGAAATGTGAGGAGTCAATGGGCAAGACGCAATTTGGCTTCAGAGACGGTTTTGGAACACGCGAGGCATTGTTCTGTATACAAGTTTTGGTTCAAAACTGGTAAGATGCCAAAAAAGATGTATTTTTATGCTTTGTTGATTATGAGAAAGCTTTCGACTCCATTGAACACGATAAACTTAAGGAAATACTTCATTCTATGGGAATAGATGACAAAGAGATTCGTTGCATATGAAATCTAATTTAGTAACAAACTGCCCATGTAAGCATCAATGGTGATATAACAGAAGAAATATCTATTTCACGAGGTGTAAGACAAGGATGCATTCTGTCACCCTTGTTATTTAACATATATTCGGTAGTAATATTTCAAGAATCGGTAACCAGTATTAATCAAGGTGTGAAAGTCAATGGTATTTTCAAAAAAAATATACGCTATGCAGATGACAATACACTTATAGCCGATAGCTTGATGGGATTACAAGAAACTTGTAAACATTAAAATAAACAACCTCATAATTAATAATAATCCAATTGAAAGAGTCAAAAATTTCAAGTACCCTGGTTGTCAGATCAATGGAAGTTGGGATTGTTCAAAAGAAATAAAATTTCGAATCGAATTTGCATACATATAAACATATTATGTAGCCAAATACGTTTTTTCAAATGTTATGTTTGGTCAGTGCTTCTCTATGCGATTGAAACGTAGACTCTAAAAATCACAGATATGAACAAGCTGGAGTCCTTCGAGCTACCTAGTACATGTTATGAGGTACTCTAAGTATGAGCTACTACAAATAATTATCCAAGGAAAAGTTGAAAGAAAACGGGGTATTGGCCGTAAACAACTTTCGTGGCTTCGAAACATTCAACAATGGACTAAAATCCAGAGCGTTGACAACCTTATAGATGTGGCGGGAGATGGAGAGAAATATGCTGCGATAATTAAAAATCTGTGATTTTTTATTTTTTTAATATACAATAGATAATTTAACATGTGAACATTACATTATCTTATATATAAAAATTGGTCGCCTGGACCAATTTTGATAATTTTGAGGTCGCGCTAATATCGGTCGGCGTTCTTTTTGGCATCAAAGTATGGCAGCCCAAGGCACATGACCGAGTACTCCCAGGATACGATGACATACGTGCGGTATTATGGACCGCGGTCAATCAGAAAGCGATCGTCACGATGTCACAGCAAGACTTTTCAAGCAACAGCTTCGATGGACTTTATCTTGAAGCAACGTATGTATATATGCTGATGTGAGATGCTCTGTTGAGTGGCTAAAGAGAGGTTTGCCGCACGCCCACATTCTTCTTTGAATGGTGGTTAAACCAGATCAAATTGATGAAATCATTCAATCATGCGGAAATTCTTGATACAAAGAAAGATCCAGTATTATACGAAGTGATGAAAACCAATAAAGTTCATGGACCTTGCGGACATCACAATCCCACTTCGGTTTGTACGTCTGGCAATAAATGCATGAAACAGTATCCACGTTTCTTTCGGAAACACAAATTAGAAATGATGGATATCCACTCTATCGGCGTCGCTCACAAGACGACAATGGCAGAGCATTCAGCATTCAATTTAGAAGAGTGAATATCGAAGTTAACAACACATGGATCGTACTATACTCACCATTATTGTCTAATTCACATTCAAAACTCAAACAAAGGAAGCAACATGGCTATTATTGGTCTTGAACGATACGCTCGATACGTGAACTGCACTAAACCGCTTTGTAAGATATTTACTTTTGCAATTCATTTACGTTTTCCGACTGTTGTACGTCTCGCAGTTTATTTAGACGGCCAAAGAGTGTATTTCAACCCAGGGTTCAGCCAGAGGAAACAGCGCCAGCATCAAAATTAATATTTACGAGTTTTTTCTCAACTTTTGTCAGTGATCCGTTTGCGAGAATATTGCTCTATTCGGAAATACCATGATATTATATATTGAATGCATCGTTGAAGAAATTGTTGCGCAGAAGGCAAGGCCAACCAGTAGATTGACATCCAGGTGTGTTCTCAACTAATGCCTCCGAACGAATTTACACAATGCACCCTAAAAACAACGATTGTTTCTATCTTCGGTTGCTATTTATTAATGTAAGGTACGGTGTGTACACGTTTTGGAGAAGTAAGCCAGCAATTACAATTGCTGGAACATGTTAATCACTGGAATGAAAATGAAGTTCCCACACTTTTCGCGGTAATCATTTCGACATATCAGCCTTCAAATCCGCGTCAATTATAGGATACAAAAAAAAAAATGACACTGCCGAAGACATTTTACATCGTCTTCGCAAAAAATTGGAAATGGGTCAATTCCGGGTGATATTTCCGGTGGTTCGATATCAATTTCATCCGCCGTTTATCAATGCACGAAAGATGAACTCAATGAATGTTCGCCAAATTATCGTGGCCAAATTATCGTAACTACGATTCCTTTAGTGCACGCGCAATGTTACCAAAAATGCCATTTTTTTGACTCAAACTAGAAGATTCAAAGTTAAATTCCAAAAGACATGCACTCATATAAATCGATCGATCGTCTTGACAATAAAGACGATGCCGTGAATTATCCAGAGAAATTTCTAAATTCTTTGGAGAGGCGTGGTATGGCACCACATCATTTGCGTCTCAAAGTTGGATTTTTCGTTGTTATATTTCGCAATCTTCTTACGTCGAAACTGTGTAATGGAACCCGACTGATTATGCTAGATTCTACGAACTCCTTTGAGTTCTAACGATTTGCCAATTCAGTTCAAACGTATTCCGTTTCCAGTGAAAATTGCATTTGAGATGAATTAACAGGACACAAGATTAGTCGCATAGTGTGTAGCATAAATTTGGAAATGCTATATATTTCACACGGCCAGATGTACGTGGCGTGCTCACGAGTTGGAAAACCATCTTTTATGTACACTGGAACAGAAACCAAAAAAAAATGTTGTTTATCAAGCTGCGTTACATTGAAAAAAATTAAATGATAAATTTAACTTTCTTTTCATTTCAAAACACATATTTTCACGCAGGACAACGGCTGCGGGGTCAGCTAGTTATATTATAATTCAGCTTATTAATATTTTACATATTATTAAATGTTATATGATCACCAATATTCGAATACGAATTGGCAAATAAAGAAGAAGAAAAGAAAAACACGTGTAAAGTTTCACAGCCGCTCACAATAAAATCGGAGAGCGGAGACTAATAAGTGTATATCGCCGTCAATTTAATTTTATTTAATTATTTTATTTAAGTGCTCT
>CM050326.1:20705435-20755435 GCA_027475135.1 Bactrocera correcta
TCCTTCCTCCCTCGTTGCAGCCAACAACACATTTCGTCCAACTGCTGGTTATTTTCGGCATTTTGTCTGTAAAATAAAATAAAGAAGTATTAAATAAATGCAAATTTACTTAATAAAAATTAAAATATACTCACATCTTTCAATCTGCGTGTTGTTTCACCTTCGGTATTCTTCGAAATAATGGCCGTTACAAATGGAGACAAAAAAATGAAAAATGTCTCCATTCGAATAATAATTTGGCGGGATTTTAATCTGGTCGTCCCTCTTTTCCAACTGCTAAACGTCAAAACATACTGAACTCGATTAGCTGTCAAAGTTCAGTAGGTTTTGACGTTTAACAATTGCATTTACATTTTTTATAAGTGGTCTTGAACGATGCAACAAATCCATTTGTTTACATATTTTTTTGGTAAGATTTCGATTTGGCAATCGCTCGTTTCCAATTGCTAAACGTCGAAACCTCCTGAAATCGATCAACTGTCAAAGTTTAGGTGGTTTTGACGTTTAGCAATTGCTCTCTCACTTTTATTGAGAGAGGAGTTAAACATCTCTTTATCTCTGGGTTTGGTGTGCAGTTTACTTACTGTACAGTGAGAGAAACTTCATGACTGGTATGTCATATGCAAGAATAAGATAAAGAAACATTGGTTTAATTTTTTCGTTGAAAATGTATTTATTATAAAACATAGAGCTTAGCAACTAATAATATTTTATTTCCAAGTAATTATATTAATTATTTTATGCTACAGAAGATTCTATTTTAATTCATGTATATTGGAATGGAGAAACATTATTTGTATACCAAGTCTTCAGTGGTGGCAAGTTTTGAGCGTTTTTCCCTGATTAAATTTTTGCTACAGAAAAAACCCTTTTAAATGCGGCACTGCTCGCCGAAGCTGATAATATCTTGCAGCTAATTTGGTAGAGCAACGGAAAACGGCCTTTGTTAATTGACCACCACTGCAGAACATCAAATCCTCACTGTAAGTTTTATTAACATTTTTATACGTTTGAATTTCATCTTGAATATAGGATATAATATTAGTGCTCTGAATAGGTTGGGAATAATCTGCAAAAATATTATCTATTTTCTGTGTGGGTTTAATTAATTTTTCAATATCATCATTTTGGCTATTTATATTAATAGCTATCATCATTTCTTCAATGTCTCTGACCTTTTCTAAATCTCTGAATTTTCTCAATTTATTTTTGGCTTTGAATGTAATATAATGGTAATACATAATTTTATTGTAATAAAAACTTACATTTTCTTGTGCGTTCATTGCACCAGCGTCGTTTTCTTTACCATCCATGCTTATGCACAGAGATAAAGAGATGTCCAACTCCTCTCTCAATAAAAGTGAGAGAGCAATTGCTAAACGTCAAAACCACCTAAACTTTGACAGTTGATCGAGTTCAGGAGGTTTCGACGTTTAGCAATTGGAAACGAGCGATTGCCAAATCGAAATCTTACCAAAAAAATATGTAAACAAAGGGATTTGTTGCATCGTTCAAGACCACTTATAAAAAATGTTAAACAATGAAAATTACATAAATTTGTGAAATTTAAAGGTATTTGATGAAACGTTTTGTAATTTGAAGCTTCATAGTATTATTTTCAATTGAAAATGATTAAAAACATTTAATGATTGAGAGCTGACAAGCTTAAATTCTTTTATTGGGTATTGAAAGGTCAAAAGTCAATTGCTCTAACTTTCTTTAAAAAGATTTAAATAGTTTATTCGTATAATAAATAACCACTATTCAGTAATTTTTATTCGTACTAAATGTTGGGTTGATAAATGGCCAAAACTTGTTATTTTGTTCAATCCGGCCACAATGGAAAATGTTATAAAAAACGCTAATTTTGAAGCGCTCTCATACTGGAATAAGTTGGACATCCCTTTATGCCTGCTTGTGCACGTGTTGAATAAAGTTTAGTATCCAGCTCTCAAGAAATGTAAAAACTTCATATAAAAAAACGCTTAAGAAACGGTCAAGTAACTTTCCTGCGATAAATTTACTTGTGCTAGTATGCAGTTCTAAAGAAATCTAGTACTAATTTTTAATACATTTTTTTCAATAAAATGCGAATATGGCAAACCTGGTTTTGCGAAGAAAAATGAAATCAACAATTGTTTCTTGAAAGAAATTCAAAGTAAATCGTCAAAATCATCATAAATTAGTTAAAATCATTATCATGAAGTATATTTCATTTTGAAATGTTGTATAAAACTTACCATTTATCACAACATTCCTTAAACAGCAATGAAGATATTTATGTTACTACATACATACATAATACGCACAAAGTTTGTTTTCTTTATTTATTCTCTCTTGCTCTTCTAATGTGGATCATTCACAATGCGTAACCAGCTGTCAAAATTACTTGAGAAATAATGTATTTTTTTCTTGAGAGCTGGATACCAACCTTAATACTGGAATCATCTGCACAGTTGTATAATAGTGCTTGCCTGTGCTTAATATACAGCGTATTTAAAAAAAGACAAATGTGGTACTCACTCACGAAGAGTACAACAATATACTGTTCTCACTCTAAGTGAGAACACTTAAATGCTGTGCTACCTACTTCTGCCCTAAGAGGTATACTGTACAGCAAAGAATGAGTGCAGTATTTTTAAGAACCTTACACTACTGTACAGGTCTGTTAAGCTAAATATGGGTACATTCATTCAGGAGTCTAGTCCGTATCCAGCTCTCAAGTAATTGCTTAAGAAAAAAAGTACATTATTTCTCCAAGTAATTTTGACAGCATTGTGAATGATCACATTAGAAGAGAAAGAAAGAATCAACATTGCATTAGTTAGTTTAGAAAAGATATGAAAAAGAAAATCAAAACAGTACAAAGAGAAGTAATGTTGAAAGGAGAAGACTGTTCATATACTCAAATGTATTTTGGTATAAGATAGCTTTTCTAAATTCACCTCTTACTCGCCGGTAAACTTTTGACTATTCAAACCAGGTGAGTATAAATAAACTAACAATCTTATAATTTTACAATATACATTGCCATATGTTGTTAAATATAGTGACAACTCGTCTCCAGCTCTGCACGCATACTTACATACTTATATGATTTGTAGGTTTCAACACCAATTATTGAAAATGTTTCAAAAACTAATTTTTTTCTGAAAATTTCTGAACCTATTGAACAGGAACAAGTTTTCAATTTAATAATGGTTCTATGTATATTCAAATTTTAATACTTTCAGGAAAAGAAAGAACATATGCGCTCTGCCGCGAACACAATGTCCGTCGGAATCATAATACGTTGAAAAAATAAAATTAATTATTTTTGTTAAAATCCATATTAATCAGTTCTGAAAATTCTTGATGAAAACTCCAAGAAGGCTCCAGTACCTACATAATTACCTAAAAGTAACACACAAGTTCTTTCGTTTTGTATTGCTGCTTACATTATCCTGCAAATTTTTGAAGCCGGTTGTGAACCAAATTGTAGATAGATATAAATAAATGATGTTTTTAACGCGACCTAAGACCCAATTTTCTCTTCTTTCAGTCACAACGACTCCCATAGCTCCAGCACACTGATAAATTCCAATATACTGCTAATTACCATTTAGGTGATGTGATCCCTCTTCAAAGCGGGGATCTAAAGGCATTAATCCCGAGGCTTCAGACTTCAGACTGGGGTGCAGTCTATTAGTAGATATAAAAATATGTAAATATACATTTAAAATAAATTTGGAAAATGTTTATGTGTATTAATGACATTGTTAGTAATAGCCGTTTTATCCAAATATTTTTCTGTTGAATTACTTATTTCTTGCAAAACTTTTAAGGGCACAAGAGTTTTAATTTGTTTCCTTGGTGACGGCATCTTGAAAATAACAACCTTATTCTGAGAAAACCTCACAATTGATTTGTGAGATTTGTTTTGTGAGAATGTTCTTGCTCAAACATTACAGGAAAAAAGACTTACCACATGAGGTTAAAAGCACTTTGCTGTGAACCAGCTGTTTAACAAAAACAAACAAGACAAAATAACGAAATGACCACCAACCAAAGTGAGTAATTATCTATTAAATTTGATGCATATATAACTAGCTGACCCCGCAGCGTTGTACTGCGTGAAAATATGTGTTTTGAAATGAAAAGAAAGTTGAATTTTTTTCATTTATTTTCCATTTTTCTACATTTTTTTTTCAATGAGACATTTTTTGGCTTCCCAAATCGTGAACACGCTACGTATATCTGGCCGTGCGAAAAACATAGCATTTCCAGATGTATGCCACACATTTTTAGCGACTATCTTTGTGTCCTGTTGATTGTCATCGCAAATACAATTTCCCCTAGAAACTGAATACGTTTTAACCGAAATGTCAAATCGTTGGGACTCAAAGGAATTCGTAGAATCAAGCATTCTGCGCCCTTGTAATCGATATCTGCGTCCCAATCAGTCGGGTTCCATTACACAGTTGCGGCGCATGAAGCTTGCGAAACATAATAATGACAGATCCAACCAAGACACGCAAATGCTGCGGCGGCGTATCAAACCTCACCAATTTGGAAACTCCTATGAGCGCAGACCTCCCGGAATTTGACTTTGAATTTTTTGTTTCAGTCACTAATACCGTTATTTTCGCCAACTATAATTGCGCGTACAAGTTAACAGGTGCAAGACTCAATTTGCAGACATAACAAGGCAAGCGTTTCGCTAGTAGCAAACGACTCCAAAAGTCCCAAACCGTAAAAATTGTCGAATCAGCATTATGGAATCATGCGGCAGTCCACGTAAGGCAATTGCAAGTAGATTTGATATGTGTTAGGTATTCAGGTGCAGCACCGAAAAGTTGGTTGTAATAATTCGATCGTCGCGAACGGCTTTCCTACATAGTAGGGAAATAAAAACAAATTAACCCAAACCTTGTGTTTTTTTACTGGCGCCCAACGAGCGGCCACGCGAAAATCTTTACAAAGGATAAACCTTTGTGGCCGTGGGTTCGAACTCATTTTGAACAAAAAAACTATTTACGCGAAGTTAAAATAAAATTCGTATTTTGAACAAAAAAACTATTGACTTCACGTAAAAAAAAAAATCGCATGGAGAGAAGGAATAAAAAACAAAACCGTTTATTTGAAATCAAAAGATAAAAAGCTATTTTTGTGAAACTTTAATTTCAAAAATATTCATGTGAAAAGGATTGCACTGTTTTCCTAGCGTAAACTACTATTTGAATACAAAGCGATTCCAGTGGAAAGAGAAAAACTGCAACCCAGCATTAAGGAAGCAAGAAGAGAACTTCAGGCACACTACTTATTTGGATATGAAGCTGTAAGTAGAGTGTTCATACCGTAATATTTTGAATAAGAAAGGTATAAAACATTAGTTTATTCTGATAAATATTGTAACAAAGTGACAGAAAAAATAAAGAACATTAGCTGCAGAAAAATTTTTACAAAGTGGCTACGAGAATGCGGTACTATTAGTTGTTAACAGTATCTTGACCTAAAATGGACGAAAACACAATTTAGACCTTAATGAGTGCCACCATCCGAGCAGCAACCGAACAGACGAGATGGGAATCCCAGGCAACAGCTGACTCACTGACCGATAGACTTACGCAGATAGAAAGACCATCCCAAGTAGAGCAATATGATGAGGTCAAAATCGACCCGACAGCTCGGTGTCGTGGCGTCAGGCAGCTCACACGGCATATAAAATCTTTCAAAACGCACAAGGCAGTTCCAAACACCATCAGGCAGTGGCCATAATAAGGTATAAAATAGTGTGATTTGATGATTCGATCCTGTCTTCCTTTAACACCATCCTAAATTTCGACGCAATCATAGCTAGGTTTGACTTAACTTATGCGGACAAGAAACCAGTTTACATACTAGAACAGGAAATGTCTGCCCTTCGCTAGGGAAGACAGACAATAACCGAATTTTATGATGAAGTCGAAAAGCAATTAACAGCCATTATTAACAGAACATGAATGACCTATCAAAATAAGAAGGATGTTTTGAAATCCTTGAATTCGAAATATCGGCAGGATGAATTAAGCGTTTTATATACGGACTAAACCGTCCACTTTATGATATTTTATTTTCATCAAGGCCGTTAAATTTGGCATCGGTCTTAGCACTCGCTCAGGAACTTGAATCAAATCAGGCGCGTTCGTTATTTGCTCACAGATTTTAATTTTCTGATAAAAGAATTTCCGACTACAGTCGACTTCTTGTGAGAAACAGTGTACCATTTCCAAATCGTTCAATCTCAGACACGACCAACGCCTATGGAAGTAGACCCAAGTCTTTCCAGATTTCGAGTCCTTCAAAGAAATGATCGATCGAATGAATCTCGCACACCGCAAGTGAGTTCATTTAATGGCACTCCATCGAATCCTATTTTCCTTGAGGTAGAATATATTTCGGAGATCAATACCCAAGAAGCTCCGGTATGCAGGTAGCCCAAAAAAGACATCGCGATAGCGACCGCTTTAATCATAAATTGCAACGCATAAACCATTTAAATCAATATAATGATTTTATATGTTTCGATAATGACTCCGAATTTGATAAAAACCCAGAAGAAATTTCAGACGAGATTAATTTTTTAGAGGTAGGTCCTTGCTACCATATGTTAGCAGGACATTTCAAGGAAGACCACTGAAATTTTTAGTTGATACCGGTGCATCAAAAAATTATTTAAAACTAGCAAACTGGAGGGGTTAAAACCCATTACGTCCCAATTTTTAGTAAGCTCTATTCACGGGGTAGAAAAACTAATGTATTTCCATTGTAGCTGTACGTTAATAACATAGTTTTAAAAGGAGATGTTGAACGACTAAAGGAGAAATACGTAGCCGTATTTTCTGATCCGAACATGGCATTGCCGTTCAATACAAACATCATAGCAACCATGAGAACAACTAACAATGATCCAGTCTACTCTAAGTCTTATCCATATCCTCTGGCAGCGTCTGAATTTGTTAACAAGGATGTAAATGATCTTCTGCGAGACGGCATCATTAGACCATCTCGCTCACCATACAATAGTCCAGTATGGGTTGTTCACAAGAAAGGAACAGATGACGCAGGGAAAAAGAAACTTCGAACTGTCATAGATTTCAGGAAACTTAACGAAAAGACTATTAGCGACAAATACCCGATTCCTGACCTATCGGTAATTCTTTCAAATGTAGGAAAGTCATCAATTTTTACGACAATAGACTTGAAATCCGGGTTCCACCAGATTACACTTGCCGAAAAAGATAGGGAAAAAACTGCATTTTCCATGAACAACGGTAAGTACGAGTTTTGTAAGTTGCCATTTGGATTGAAAAATGGTCCTAGCATTTTTCAACGATCAATGGATGACGTACTGAGAGAGGAAATTGGAAAGACTTGTCACGTTTACATAGTTGACAGTATTGTTTTTTCCAATGATTATAAAACACACTTGCAAGACGTCAGCCGAGTATTGGAAAAATTATATTCAGCCCACTTGAGAGTTTCCGTAGAAAATACCCAACTTTTTAAATCAGACGTTGAATTCCTAGGATTTGTTGTCTCAAAAGATGGGATTAGAACCTCCAAAGATAAGGTAAAAAACATAGTTGGTTACGAAGTTCCGAAAACACCTCGCGCATTGCGTCCCTTTTTATGTTTGTCTGGCTTCTACAGGCGATTTATAAAAGACTGCTCATTAATAGCGAAACCTCTCACGAAATATCTACGGGGAGAAAATGGTACAATTAGTACTAACATTTTCATGATCAAAAAAATTACTTTCGATAATGAAGCTCATGAGGTGTTTCAAGAGATCAAAGATATTATATCTTCAGAAGACATACTTCTTCTTTATCCTGACTTTTGATTTAACTACGGATGCGTCTTCACACGCCTTGGGTGCAGTACTTTCACAAGGTGGCAGACGCATCATTATGATATCACGAACATAAACACAAACTGAAGAAAATATATGGAGCAAACATATTCACTGATCACCAACCGCTTATCTGTTCGATATCAGATAAAAACCCTAACGCAAAATTGAAAAGATGGAGAGTCTTTGTGGAAGAGTTCTCCCCTAAATTTCATTACTAACCCGGCAAAGAAAAAGTTGTCGCAGATACGTGGTCAAGGCAACACATAAACAGTTTAGAAGACAAGGATACGCCCAGCTCAGGCGACGACACCGTTCACAGCGAAAATTCATCCACAGAAGTAATTTCCACGGTTATAAATCCGATAAATTCATTTTTTGAGCAGATTATCCTTGAATGTGGGGATACAAATTTAAAAACTACAAAAATTCTAATTCAATCACGAATTTATTGGTTTTCAAAATAAAGACGAAATTTTTGATCAATTACGCAGCTGCATCAACCCAAATGTTACAAATTGTTTGTTATGTGACCCATCTGTTTTAGGAAAAATTCAAAACAAAGTTAAAAGCACCTTTCCATCAGTTAAATTACATTTAACTGCAAACTTGCCAGGAAGCTAAATATCAGCGCCATTCTCCAAATTCTGAAATGGGAAAAGCCCCAATACCCAACAGACCCGGAGAAATTCTGCATGTAGTTATTTTTTCTACAGACAATAAACATTACACTGGGGAACAATGTGAAACTTTTATTGCTTTCGATTTTACAGCTGTTTTAGTGTTATTTAGGCATGTTAAATTCAAATCCGAAGTCAGTTTTCTTCTATCACGTCAAGTTTTTTTGCTACAGCTTATAGTAATGAGACCACTCCCTGCAGTGTGCTGCTTAGATTATAAAACGGGGTACGCTCTTCTATAGACGGAAGTTTAATTTTTTTATTTGGAATAAGTGAATATCGCTGTAGGAGAATAGCAGCAGGTTCATGCTTGTCTAGACGGTAGTTGGTTGTATGAACCTGTCGTTGGTGACCTACGGCGTCATTCTCTTCTTCCCATACGAGCAAGTTCATTTTCTCGCGAGATTGTGTGGTGAGACGTTGTTTGTGCTCATACGTTACGTCCGGTTTTTTAAACAAAGATTTTTTTTACATTTATTTCTGTGAACAACTTCTCTTTCCTTTAGATCATGTCTGTCTCTGACATTTCACGTCGAAGGTGTATAAACAGTGCTGATTCGTTTTGCTATATTTGTGGCAGTTTTACTATTCCAAGTCAAAGGAGAACCATTAGTCCATTTGTTAGGAAAGTCTATTTAGCGTATTTCAAAATGAAAATCGGTGATTAGAATAAAGCTTGGGCCCCTCACAAGGTGTGCAAGCAGTGTGTCGAGAGTTTACGAATGTGGACTAAGGGAACACATGATAAAATGCCATTTGGTACACCAATAAGTTGGCGAGAGCCCAGAGATCATTCAAGCGACTGTTATTTCTGTATGGTGAAAACGTCAGGTTAAAACAAAAAAAAAATAAATGTAAAATAGAGTATCCTAGTTTACTTTCGGCTATCGTCCAGTGCCTCATTCAGCTGAGGAACTACCCCTATCAGAAATACAAGAAAGCGTGTGTGATGATGACTCAAGTTATTCCATCGATGAAGACTTTGAAATTTAAGACGACTCTGCTCGAAAGGGAATTGATCAGAATGAGTTGAATGATTTGGCGTGAGATTTGAGACTATCCAAAAAAGCTTCAGAGCTGATGGCATCCAGATTGTATGAGAAGAACTTGCTTGGAAAAGGGGCTACGGTATCCTACTTTCGATCCGGAGAAAGTGGATTTCTGCCATACTTTCGAAATGACTCAAGATTTGTGTATTGCTGTAACGTACAAGGTTTGATGAATGTGTTGGGAATTCCAACATATAACGCAACTGAATGGAGACTTTTCATAGACAGCTCAAAGAGAAGCTTGAAGTGTGTACTATTGCACAATGGAAATGTCTTTGGTACAGTTCCAATCGACCATTCTGTTCATTTACAAGAAGCATATGAAGACATAAAGAGAGTATTTGATTTGCTGCAATATGACATGCATAAGTGGATCATCTGTGTTGACCTTAAAATGGTCTGCTTCCTTCTTGATCAGCAACGAGGATACACAAAGTATCCCTGTTTTTTGTGTATGTGGGACAGCAGAGCTCGTGAGAAGCATTGGGTGCAATCAAATTGGCCGCCCAGATCTGAGTTTGTTAAAACTTTATCCTCTGAAGGGGACTGTTTCAAGTATTTAATTTTGGCATTTCCTGGACTGTCTTTTGAAAAGATAAACGCTGGTGTATTTAATGGTCCACAGATTCGGCAACTCGTTAAAGGTGAACATTTAATCGAAACAATGACAGAACTCCAAAAGAACGCTTGGTTGGCATTCAAAACTATTATCAAATATTTTCTTGGAAATACTAGAGCAGAGAACTACATTGACATTGTCAACCAACTCTTGGAGAATTTCAAAAGGCTAGGTTGCAATATGAGCATCAAATTGCATTTTCTACATAGTCATCTCGCCAATTTCCCCACAAGCAGGGAGAGCGTTTCCACCAAGACCTACAAACCATAGAGGCTCGGTATCAGGGAAGATGGGATGAGCACATGATGGCTGACTATTGTTGGAGCATCAAGCGAGATTGTCCACAAACTGAACACTCCAGAAAGAGTTATAAGAGATTTTTACAATAATATTGATGTCCGGGTGTGAGAAAACCATGTTATTCCTTCTACAATGACAATTTCACTTTACAAAAAATGTGATTTAATAGCATTTGTTCAAATTAAATTACAATTTGTGAACAGTATATTCAGTATAATTTTTCATCTTTACTTTGTTTCGTAAGGATATTTTATGTGACTATTGGGAGAAAGAGGATATTCTGTAGCTTAAAAAGTTGATGTGCTAGACAAAAAACGAGTTTATTTTTGGATTCAGAGCCCAAAAGTGACTCAAAAACAAGTACTAAATCGAAGTCAAAAAAAAAATGTGTTCCCCAGTGTTATCTAACTTGCATAAATAAGTTTTCGAAATTTTCAATAGTTCAATCAATTTCATCTAGGGCAATAATAGACATCAAAGAACCCTTAATACCAATTATGAATTTTTTCAAAGAAAGCCTTGTTTATGACAACGAAAAGTTACTGAATTCCGCTATAATAAAAAGTCTGCTTAAAGATCATTTTAATATTTCGATATTTACGACACCCCCACAGCATAGCACAACAGATGGACAGGTAGAACGATTTCACGGAACTCTTTCCGAGATTAGTCGTTGTATTAAACTAAGCCAGGGACTTAATGACACGAATGATCTTATTCTACTCGCAGCCTACAAGTACAATAGGACGATACATTAAGTAACTGGGCAACGGCCTATTGACGTGATTCATTCTGCTTTATCAAAATACCTCGACGAAATTAAAAGCCTCCTAATAAAAGCACAAAACTCCGAACATAATTACCATCATGGACATAGGCAAACCAAGATTTTTAAACCAGGTGAAAAAGTCTTTCTTAAATCTAATAAAAGATTAGGAAACAAATTAAGCAAACTGTACACAGAAGAAGTAATAGAAAAAAAAAAAGGATTTGGGCACAACCGTTTTAATTAACGGACAAAAAAATCCATAAAAGTAATCTAAGATAAATTTTGTTTTCTATCATTAGGCTCCTGATCCTGATGTTTACTGCATTAGCACGGTTAGAAATTTTAAATTTTACTAACCTACCATACCAATATCGGAGGGAGATGTTGCCATCTACCGTCAATCAAGCACTTAATTCACCACCTAAACTTAACCAATTATGAAAACATTGCCGACCAAACGTATGACAACTGGACAACTTTCCAAAATCCCACATACGAAAGACATTGCAACTGGACATAGACCGCATTTTACGATTACTGGACTCACTAAGAATTCACTACCGACGCTCTCGTAGTATTAACCTTCTAGCCACCGCTCTCAAATACATAGCGGGAACTCCCGATTTCGATGATTTTAGCCAGCTCCAAACACGGACAGAATCTTTAATTGAAGCGAATGATGAACAAAAATCAATAGCCAATTACAAGTAAATATAAATCAATTCACTGGTACTGTAAATAAAATAAGTAGCTCCACAATAGAGCATCAACGTGACACTGAAAACTTATTTGAACTGATATCAGCAAGAAAAATATATTCAGTCACTTTGGGTAAGATATAGTTAATAAATCCAATTTTGTTAAATAGTGATGAAGTTAGGAATTTACTAATCAACGAGCACTCTACAAATATAACAGTAAGCGATTTACTAACAGTCCCTAAATTGAAAATTTTACAAGATAATAATAACATTTATTCTATAATGAAATATCCAATAGTTGAACAAAATTGTAAGAAAATACGAATCAAACAAGTTGCAAAAATTCAATGTCAAAGATATTTTGTCAAATGTCAAGTAGAATTAGTTCTTGTTTTTTGAATCTACTAAGCCAAAAGCCCACATACTGTCAAACTGTTATCGAACCAATAGAGGAAATTGACAACGGCCTGATCGTTATAAACGATAAAGTGGTGGAAGTTCATGAAGGAAATTCTGATGCAATAACGTTGAATGGACCGTTTGTTATTAAGTTTACAGAAAATGTGACTATTAATGGTACTACTTACACTAACTGGCGGACAATGGTACGTGCTTATCCAGAAGCCGCGCCCACACAATTTTTGTACCTGACCAATCATACAACATTATTATCGCTTCCGTACTTACACAATTTCAACCAAAAAAACCTAAGACACATCATATCATTGAAAGACTTTGTGAAAGCTCAATTGTTTAGATGGCCAATAGCTTACGCATCTATAATTGGCTTTTTTGTTATTGCCTTATTAGCCCAAATAATCAACAAGCACCGAAAGCGAAACGTTAGTATTGTGGACGTCTGCTCTTCTAGCGGGGGGAGTTGCTAACATATCACAGTAGCCCACAACAACAGGTGTAGTTATGCCTATGATTGCAAAACATCAAAGGTGCGAAGCTCAAGTTACAGACAAAACAAGGCAAGCGTTTCGCCAGTAGCAAACGACACCAACAGTCTCAAACCGTGGAAATTGACGAATCAGCATTATGGAATCATGCGGCAGTCCACCTGAGGTGATGGCAAGTAGATTTAATAGGTGTTAGAGGTATTCAGGTGCAGCACCGAAAAGTTGGTTGTAGTAGCTCGATCGTCGCGAACGGCTGCCCTACATAGTAGGGAAATAAAAATAAATTAACCCAAACCTTGTGTTTTATTTACTTGCACTCAAATAATCGTAGTTACAATAATTTGCCTAATGCTCGGATAAACATTCGTGATGAATTCATCCTTCGTTGAAGTAAATTGACAAAAGACAGGTGGAATTGATATCAAACCACTGGAAGTATCAAGCGAATTTTGCCCATTTTCAATTTTTAGCGAATACAATGTAAAATGTCTTCGGTAATGTCAATTTTGTTCGCATCCCATAGTTGGAGCGGATTTGGAGACTGATATGTCGAAATGATCTTCGCGAAATCGAGTCGCGAATCGTCCATCGTTTGATTCCATTGATTATAATGTTCCAGCAAATGTAATTTCCAATATGCTTCTCAAAAAGTTGCACATACCGTACCATTCACAGTACTCAGTAAAGACTCAAATGAAATTGAACCACGTAAATTTATCAATAGTAACCGAAGGTAGAAGCGATCGTCGTTTTTCGGGTGGATTGTGTAAATTCGTCCTAAGGCATTAGTTGAGAATACACTTGGATATCAATCCACTGTTTGGCCTTGCTTTCTGCGTAAATATTTCTTCGACGGTGCATTCCATGTATAAAATCAAAGTATTTTCGAATAGAGCAATGTTCACGCAAACGGATCACGTTAGTAAGAAAAAAATCGTGAAGGTCAATTTTGTTGCTGGCGGTGTTTCCACCAGCTGTAATGTATTCCGTGGCTGGAAATACACTCTTTGGTCATTCTCCAAATGAACTGCAAGGCGGACAACAGTCCGAAAACGTTCATGAATTGCAAAAGTTAATATCTCACAAAAAGTACATACAGAGCACATCCTTCATCCAACTGCACCATACATGTTATACCTACGCTACTTCAAGATAAAGTCCATTAAACATCGGAGCTGTTGTTTGAAAAGTCATGCTGTGACATCGTGACGATCTTGCTCATTGATCGCGATTCAATATATTCGTAATCTATTGCCATTTTGCTTTGAAAATGAATGTAAAAAACAAATCCGCCCGTGCATAATTCCGCACGTATGTCATCGTATTCTGCGAGTACTCGTGCATGTGCTTTGGGCTGCCAAAGTATGTTGATGGCAAAAAGATCGCCAACAGATACTAGGGCGACCTCTTCGTGACATTGTAACAAACTTCAATCTGTAAATGAATTGGAGGATGGAGTCGTGTATAGAAGTTCACGCAAGTGAGGAAAGTTCTCTGATCGCCATTCACTTGGGAGTGGCCAGAAACGTTTATCTTACATTTGGCTCAAGCAGCTCACGACTTCCGGTCTTTGACCAAGTATCCTCTGGGTAGCCTAAGAACATCCGTTTGAAGCAGAGCTTAAGTCAGAAGACGAAACATCCCCTACATAGGGTTGTGCGCTGGGTTTGGGACCCACCACGTAAAAAAAACACTCTATGAAAACAACAACCAGCCAAAGATGCCTTCTATGAGCGCTTGGAGCGCAGCTATGAGAGCTGGCCCCGCCACGATGTCGAAATCGTGATTGACGACTTTAACGCAGGGTGGGCAAAGAAGGTATCTTTGGCGCTATGGTCGGTACATTCAGCCTCCAAGATGAAACATCCCCAAATGAGTTGAGGCTGATCGACTTCGCCGGGACTCGAAATATGGTTATCTGTAGTACTAGATTCCAGCACCAAACTACCTGGCTGTATCCGGATCGAAAAACCACCAACCAGATCGGTCATATTGTGACACACGGAAGACACGTCTCCAGTGTTTTAGATGTGCGTACGATCCGAGGTCTTAACATCAACCCGGACCATTATCTTGTTGCATCCGAAATTCGCACCCGCCTCTTTGCTGCGAAAATCGCACGTCAACAAACACAAGGAAAGTTCGACGTCGAGAAGCTGCAATCATAACAGACAGCCGAACGGTTTTCTACTCGGCTTGCACTCCTGCTCTCTGAGAGCACTCGTCAACAAGTCGGTATAAGGGAACTGTGGGACGGCATTTCAAACTCCTTACGTACGGCTGCAATCTAAACCATTAGATTTCAGAAAATGCAAAGAACAGCTGGTACGACGAGGAGTGTCGTATCGCGGAGAGAAAAAAGGCTGCCTACTTCGCAACGTTACCATCGACCACAACACGTGCGGGATGGGATAGATACCGAGAGTTGAAGAGGGAAACGAGACGCATTTGCAGACAGAAAAAGAAAGAGGCCGAGATGCGTGAGTACGAAGAGCTTGATAAGCTGGCCGACAGGGGTAATGCTCGAAAATTCTACGAAAAATCGCAGCGGCTTACAAAGGGTTTCAAGACCGGAGCATGCTTTTGTAGAACCCCCAGAAGTGATCTAGACACCGATGCCCAGGGCAGGAACACTTCTCCAGCCTGCTAAATGGCAGTGAACGTACAACGCCAGGAGAAGGCGTTCCCGATTCCCCAATCGATGACGATAGAGCAGACGTAACATTGCCCGACCATGAAGAAGTTCGAATAGCAATTACCCGCCCTGAGAACAACAAAGCGGCGCGTGCCGATGGATTGCCGGCCGAGCTATTCAAACACTGCGGCAAAGAACTTATAAGGAGCATGCATCAACTTCTTTGTAAAATATGGTCGGACGAAAGCATGCCCATGCGATTGGAATTTATGTGTGCCATGCCCAATTCACCGAAAGGGAGAACCCACAATCTGCGCCAACTACCGTGGGATAAGCCTCCTCAACATCGCGTATAAGGTTCTATCGAGCGTATTGTGTGAAAGATTTAAGCCCACCGTCAACAAACTGATTGGACCTTACCAGTGTGGCTTTAGAAAATCATTAACTGACCAGATATTCACCATGCGCCAAATTTGGGAAAAGACCTGTGAAAGGAGGATCGACACACACCACCCCTTCGTCGATTTCAAAGCTGCTTTCGACAGCACGAAAAGGAGCTGCCTCTATGCCGCGACATCAGAATTTTGTATCAACGCAAAACTAATACGGCTGTGTTTAGATGTTGAGCAACATCAAAAGCTCCGTCAGGTTCAGAAAGAACCTCTCTGAGCCGTTCGATACCAAACGAGGTTTCAGGCAAGGTGACTCTTTTTCGTGTGACTTTTTTAACCTACTTCTGGAGAAAATAATTCGAGCTGCAGAACTAACCCGAGAAAGAACAATTTTCTATAAGAGTGTACAGCTGTTAGCGTATTGGATACTGATATCATTAGCCTTAACAACCGCGCCGTTAGTTTTGCTTTCTCCAGAATGGATAGGCAGCGAAGCAAATGGGTCTGGTGATGAACGAGGGCAAGATGAAATATCTCCTGTCATCAAACAAATAGTCGTCGCACTCGCGACTAGGCACCCACGTCACTGTTGACAGTCATAGCTTCGAAGTTGTAAATCAATTCACCTATCTGAGAACCAGCATCAACACCAACAACAACGTCAGCCTCGAAATCCAACGCAGGATATCTCTTGCCAAAAGGTGCTCCTTCAGACTAAGTATACGCGATGTTGAGAAGTACAGTCCTCTCCCGACGAACAAAAACAAAGATCTATAAGTCACTCAATATTCTCATTGTTGTAGTTGTTTTAACGCCACGCCTCTAGCGGGAAACCCAGGAAGCGTGTCGATGGATTCGGACCAATGCAAAAATTACCAAACAAAATATTTTAATAGAATAATTCATTGTTAATATCGAAAATAATTTTACGAAAGCCTAAAAGACTGGCTGCATTATTTGCGCAGAAAAAAGTGCCAAGGACCATACCAAAAAATAAAAAATATTTGGAAACCATAAATTGGATGCCAAATGACGTGTTTTATAGTCATTTCCGAATGCAAATCTCCACTTTCGAGGTAAGAAATTTTATTTCGTTCTTAGAGTTATATTATTATTACTATATTTTATTACACTGTATTCTCGAACCTTTATGGAGTAAGCTGTCTACTGGACGTCCCCAAGGTTCGTTTAAGAAGTGTCTATATATGACAATATGGAAACTTTCCAATCAAAACAGCTTTCGCGAAGTTAGTGATCGTTGCAATATTGGAATGGGAGCTTGTTACAGAGGCTTTATTCAATACATACAAATTATATCTGCGCAGAAGCAGATTATTGCATTTGCAGCGACTGAACTGACCCAAACAGGGTTATGGAAGCTTTTGAGTCTTGCCGATCACATCCATTCCCTTATGTTTTGGGATGTATTGATGGGACTCATATAAAAATTTTGAAGCCGACCAAGCATGGCATTAATTGCTACAAGCGGAAGTGAACACATTCTGTTATAGTACAGACAAAAATTCAAATCTGAAATTAATACATCTCAAATAACGCATGTAATTATTTGAGGCTATTGTTGATAGCAATATGGGATTTCTCGACCTTTTTATAGGCTACCCCGGTCGGTGTGACGACGCATCAGTGTGGTTAGCTAGCCCATTGAGCGAGCAATTGTAAATGGTCTCATTTCATTTCCTCCAGAATGTCATTTGCTTGGTGATGTAGCGTATCCTTTAGAAACATACTTAATGGTATATTACAAGGACAATGGGTTCCTATCTGAAGACCAAAGAACATACAATAACGACCAGAGTCTGTGTGGAACAAGCATTTGGTGTGCTAAAAAAGAAGTTCAGAATATTAAATTTTTTAGAAGTTCACGATATTAAATTGGCAACTCCGGACGGTTATATTACGTATATATAAACACCAAAAAATTTAAATCGGCTTAAGATATAAATGTTATGTATTTACTTTTTAAGTGATAGAAAAGCTTCGCGTAGCTTTTTAATTTCATCGAGTTTTTGTTTTTCTATTTAAATTTTTTCCTTCTCGCATTTTAGCAGGTCATCCAATAACTCCTTCTCATATGTAGATTCGTTTTGCTAAAAGTCTAAAACATTTCGAGAGCGTTTTTTTAGCGGACCGGCACCAATGTTCTCACTGAACGAGGAATCTGCTGACTCTACATTTTCGTTCGATAAAGAATTAAAATTTGAACGCATTCAAGAGTCTAGATTACTTTTCAGCACAGTTATACCGCTCGGAGACCCATACACTTCATTTAGTTCATCGAAATACTCCCACGTCGTCGCAGCTTCGCCTGAAGTGTTGTTCTCTTTTTGCTGCGCTAGTAGGTCACCATGAAGTTGAGGAATTTCCGTGAAATGTCACCACGCGAAAGGGAAATGCTAAGTCGGTGTCCTTAATTTTTTGCAACACCGCCTGCAACAAGATGACACGCTTTTTCCTTTTCGATTAAAAGTCTGGCTCCATATGCGACCTTATTGAAAGTAAAAGGCTTTCGCGCTCGTGCGCCCACTTTTTACTGCTATAAAAACGAAATTGCAACTTGTAATATTGTAAAAATAGAAATAGTTAAAAAATTTGCTTAACTCTCTTCTTCGGTCGCCATTGTATTAAACAAATGCATCAACAATGTTAGTGATGCACCGATTGCTTTTTTTTGCGAATTTATCGGGCAGGGTTGCCATACATTGTCAAAGTTTGTGCAACTGCGTTTGGGAATGTGCTACCTTTTTCGAATACAAAGCGAAAGCCTACCTGTCGGAAGTCAATTGCGTCCGAATTCCGGTCGGCGTACTGTTCAATGTTGTCGACGTAGTTAAGGAAAGTCCTCTTGATGTTGTTGTTGTTGTTGTTGTTGTTGTTAACGGTTATCTAATCCCCGTTAGGATGGTAAGGGTTACTCGTGTTGTCGTCGAGGTCATCTAACGGTAGGCCCAGGAAACGTGCTGTTTCGACGGGGTCGGACCAAAGGGGGGAGGGTGTTAGATGGGTAGGGTTTGTAAGGCATGCAAAGAGGTGGTCAGTGTCATGTGGAGACTCGTTGCATACAGGACATACATTGGGTATATCGGGGTCGATTCTGGATAAGCAGGAGTTTAACCTGCTACAGTATCCAGAACGAAGTTGCGCTAGGGTCACTCGCGTTTCTCGCGGCAACTGGAGCTTTTCGTCTGCAATAGGTGGTGGTTTGACTCCAAGAACGCCATTCACGGGGAGGGAGTCGATGAAGGTGTTGATGGCTCCACTGTGAATGGCCGCCAGTGCCTGTCGATAGTTCGTTGCGTCCGAAGTCTGGTCGGCGTACTGTTTGATGTTGTCGACATAGTCGAGGAAAGACCTCTTCACTCCTGGGAGGCGGTTCCGCTCCAAGCAGGTTCCTACGGAAACAACCCAGCAGGAACTGTCTGGAGAGGAGTTGATTATGCTCCTTTACAGGTAGCATACGCGTCTCGCTGTGAAGGTGTTCGATGGGAGACATCAAGAGGCATCCCGTCGTGGTCCTTAGTGCTGTATTTTGGCAGGTCTGGAGTTTCCTCATCTGCGTACCACTGCATCCAGGCGACCATATAGGCGCTGCGTAGTTGAGGACCGGCCGGCCGATTGCCTTGTAAGTTGCCAGCAACGTTTCTTTGTCTTTTCCCCATGTGCTGCCGGCTAGCGACTTGAGGATTTTGTTGCAGGTCTGTACCTTGGCGATAATCGCGGTCGTATGGGGAGAGAAGGAGCATAGACTATCGAAAGTTACGCCTAAAATCTTAGGGTTATTGACAGTCGAGATTTTGACGCCATCGACCGCAATATTAAGTTCAAGTCTATACTCCTTCGTCCAGTTTGTAAATATGGTCGCTGTGGATTTGGTGGGTTAAAGTTGGTGGTTTCGTGCAGTGGGGAAACGAGAAAGGTCGGAAAGGCAGCTGTTTACTTTCGAACACATGCCATCGATTCCATTGCCCGACGTCATTATCGTGCAGTCATCTGCGTACGAGGTTATGGAAACCCCCTCTGGTGGTTGAGGAAGTTTCGAGATATAGAAGTTAAACAGTAACGGGGAGAGGACACCACCCTGCGAACCCCCTTTTTAATTCTTCTCAGTTTAGATGTTTCACCTCGAAATAGTACGAATGACTGACGACCGTTCAGATAGTTAATGGTCCACCTCTTTAGCCCTGGAGGGAGAGTGGTTTTTTCGATGTCCTGCAGTAGCGTTGTGTGATTGACCGTGTCAAAAGCTTTTGACAGATCCAACGCTACGAGGATCGTTCTTTCGCAGGGTGGTTTCTGGTTGAGGCCACGAACTATCTGGGCGTTTATGACGCTAAGTGCTGTGGTGGTGCTGTGCACTTTACGGAATCCATGCTGGTGGCTGGCTAGGCTCAGGTGGTGAGTGAAGGTCGGGAGTAACAAGGCTTCAAGTGTCTTCACTACTGGGGAGAGGAGAGTTATCGGACGATAAGATTCCCCTTTGTTGGCGGGTTTCCCAGATTTCAGTAGTGGGACCACTCTCCCGACTTTCCACACATCGGGTATTTGAAGAGTGGTGAGCGACAGGTTGAAGACCTTGGTGAGATATTTTACTCCCGTCGAGCCTAGATGCTTTAACATTAGCATATAGATTCCGTCAGGGCCGATGGATTTGGATGATTTTGCCTTGTTGATGACACGCTGAACCTCCTCATCGGTGAAAGTAAGTGGCGCGCAGTTGTTTGGCATTTTGCGCAGCCGTCGGTTAACACATCTCTTAGCTTTGTCTACCGAAGGGTGCAGTGTAAACTGCTGGTTGAAGTAGCTCGCGCACTTCTTCGGGTCCGAAGAGGCATGACCATTGAATTGAACTTCAACTCGGTCATCATGTCTCCTCGGATTAGACAGAGCTTTGACAGTAGCCCAAAGCTTACTCACACCGGTGGAGAGGTTGCAGGACCTCAGGTGCTCTATCCATTTCGTCCGCTTCTGTTGCTTTACCATTCGCCGAATCTCCAAATTGAGATCCCTTATTCGGGGATCCCCGGGATCGGCATGGCGTAAGGTGTCGCGCTCATTAGCTAGAACCGCTGCTTCGGCTGGGAAATTGGGGCGGATTTCCGCTAATCCTCCAGCCGGGATGAAGCGAGCGGTAGCTGCTGCGATCACCTTGCGGAATTGACGCTCGCCAACGCATACGTCCGAAGGAATGGGTAGAGCGTTGAAGGTGCTCTCGGTAAATTCCGTGAAGCCGACCCAAATAGCTTTTTTAAAGTTAAAGAAGGCACGGTTGTCCAAGGAAACGAAATCGGGAGGTTTCCCGATCGAGATAATTATGGGCAGATGGTCTGAAGCGAGAGTTAGCATAGGTCGCCAGGTTATGCTATTAATCAGACCACCGCTAGCAATGGTAATATCTGGCGAGCTATTACAGTTGCCCATAGCTCTGGTGGGGGCTTCGTCATTCATTGTGCCCCTACGATCATTTGACAGGCAGGAATGCCAAAGATCATGGTGCGCGTTAAAGTCGCCTAGTACCATACGGTTTTCACCACGAAGTAGCGCACCTATATTCGGGTAATATCCTGTAGGGCAACATGTAACTGGGGGGATGTATATATTGAATATTTCGAGCTCGACATCGCCTGAAGGGTAGCTATGCCCTGACATTCTAGGGTAGTATCCCTTGGGTCGATGTCTTCTTCGATTAGACGGTACTGCACGGTGTCGTGCAATATGAAAGCTAGGCCACCACCACTATCTCGCTCGCGATCTTTACGTATTACGTTGAAACCTGCACAACTCAGAAGATCTGAGCGGCTGTTTAACTTGGTTTCTTGGAGCGCAGCTATCGATACACGTTCCCGATTCATAAGTGCAACTATCTCCTCGATCTTACTCTGGAGTCCGTTGCAGTTGAATTGAAGAAGTCTGGTTTGTCGCTGGTGTCCGTGGGTGATCCTGGGGGTGAGGGAGTGGCGTGTAGGTGGTGTTTGTTGCAGCTGCAGAACCCGCAGGGGCGGTTGTCACACGGGGGTGTTGGACGGCGACGCCACTGTTGTGAGTTGCGGGGGCAGACTCCTGCAGCATGGGCCAACGTAGGATTCACTCCACTCACGTGTGGTGCGCAGGCCGGAACACGTCGGGAAGTGACACCAGCCAGCGCAGGAATTGCACTTAACTGATGTGACGTTCCGACGTATGACGGCCTGACACACGGAACAGACTGTGCGAGGGACCAAGAGTTGCTGATTGGATCTCGCACGAGGATTGGAGCGGGATGAAGGTTGGAGGGGGGGAGATAAGTCAGAGTGGGAGCTATGTTGCCTGTTTGAGCTCCTGACCGTTGAGGTCCTCAGTTGGCCACTCTGGTTGAGTGGCGGCGCGGCGCGCGAACTATGTGCAGATTGCACAGCCGTAGAGACTTGTTAGCAGTATTGCGCAGGCAACATGGAGGCACGTAACGCGTGGTCCACTCCCTGTGAGTCTTGAGGCCTGAGCAGGTCTTAAGATGGCTCCATCCATTGCATGTGTTACACCTGACCGCGGTGGAATTTGGATGGAGCCTTTTTGCGCAGACGCAGTAGAAAAATTCCTCCGGGCCCGGGTTGGATTCGATGCCAGCACGAGTCAGGAGGATACGGAGCAACCCTGCTGCAAGGCGTTGCTCTAGTGACGACAATCACAAATTAATACTCACCAATCCAAACGGGGTCAGATCGCCGAAATAACAGCCCTTGGTCGGATGAAATCCGAGTCAATTCCGGTGCGTAGAACCGGCTGTCTTGGGAATTGATGTTCTTAGGAGGCGGTTCCGCTCCAAGCAAGTCATTTCTACGAAAACACCCTAGCAGGAACTGCTTAGAAAAGGATTTATTTATGCTCCTTAACTGGGAGCATAAGCGCCTCAGTATGTGAGTGTTCGATGGGAGACATCCAAGAAGCATCCTGTCGTGGTCCGGTGGGCAGTGCTCTGGCAGGTCTGAAGTTTCCTCATCTGCGTACCAGACGACCATATTGGTGCGGCGTAATTGAGAACCGGCTGGCCGATTGCCTTCTAAATTGCAAACAACGTGTTTTGTCTTTTCCTCATGTGCTGCCGGCCAGCGACTTGAAAAGCATAGACTATCAGAAATCACACCTAAAATCTTAAGATTATTTTCAGTTGGAATTTTGACGCTATCGAATGCAATATTAAGCTCAAGTCTATATCTATGGAAAATATTAGGTTCCGTGCAGCAAGGAAAAGAGAAAGGTCAGAGAGATAGCTGTTTACTTCTGAACACATGCCATCGATTCCATTGCCCGACGTCAATATCGTGCAATCATCAGCGTACGAGGTTATGGAAATTCCCTCTGGTGGCTGTGCGAGTTTAGAAATGACGAAGTTAAACAGTAGCGGGGAGAGGCCACCACCCTGCGGAAACACCTGTTTAATTCTTCTCAGTTTAGATTTTTCTCCTCAAATAATACTGATGATTGTCGACCGCTCAGGTAGTTCATGGTTCACCTTTTCAGTCCTGGAGGAGGCGAAGTTTTTTCGGTGTCCTTCAGTAGTATTGTAGCTACGAGGATCGTTCCCTCACAGAGTGGTTTCTGGTGGAGGCCACAAACTATCTGGGCGTTTTTGACGCTAAATGCTGTGGTGGTGTTGTGCACTTTTCGAAATTCAAGCCGGTGGTTTGCTAGGGTCAGGTGGTGAGTGAATGTAGGAAGTAGCAAGGCCTCAAGTGACTTCACTACTGGACAAAAAAGTGTTATCGGACGATACGACTGTCTTTTGTTGGCGAGTTTCCCAGATTTCAGTAGTGGGACCACTCTTCCGACTTTCCACACATCAGTATTTGAAGAGTGGTCAGCGACAGGCTAAAATAGCTCGCGCACTTCTTCGGGTCCGAAGAGGCATAACCATTGAATTAACCCTCAAATCCGTCATCATGTCTCTTCGGATTAGACAAAGCCTTGACAGTAGACCAGAGTCAGCTCAAACCGGTGGAGAGGTTGCAGATCTTCAGGTGCTCTAACCATTTCGTCCGCGAGGCTAGGATCCCCGGGATCGGCATGGCGAAGGTGTCGCGCTCATTAGCTAAAGTTACTTCTTCAGCTGAGAAATTGGGGCGAAGTTCCATTATTCTTTCAGCCGGGAAGAAGCGAGCGGTAGCTGCTGCAATCACCTTACAGAATCGACGTTCGCCAACGGATATATCCATAGGAATGAGTATAGCGTTGAAAATGCTCTCAATAAATTCAATGAAGCCGACGCAGTTAGCTTTGTTAAAGTTAACGAAGGTGCGGTTGTCCATAGAAATGTCATTCATTGGGTAGAGTTTCGAATCGTCAATGTGTTCCGCCAGCTTTATCACCCTACGATCGTTTGACAGGCAGTTGCCCGTTAAAAGGGTTAATTTGGGTGATATCCTGTAGGGCAGCATGTAACTGGCGGGATGTAAATGTTAAATATTTCGAGCTCGACGTCACCTGACCGTGTAGCTATACCCTGATATTTTAGGTTAGTATCCCTACGGTCAATGTCTTCATCGATTAGACGAAACTGCACGGTGTTGTGCAATATGAAGGCTAGAGCACCACCATTATCTCGCTCGCGATCTGTACGTGTAACGTTCAAGCCGGCACAACTCAGAAGATCTGAGCGGGTGTTCAGCTGGGTTTCTTGGACCGCAGCTATCAATACGCGTTCCCGGTTCATAAATGCAACCATCTTCTCAATCATGTTCTGGAGTCAGTTGCGTGGGTGATCCTTGGGGTGAGGGAGTGGCGTGTAGGTGGTGTTTTTTGCAGCTGTTGAATCCGCAGGGGCGGTTGTCACACTGTGGTGTTGTTTGGCGACGCCACTGTTGTGTGTTGTGGGAGCGGACTCCTGCAGCATGGGTCAACGTACGACTCACTCTACTCACAAGTGCTGCGCAGGCCGGAACACGCCGGGAAGGCACAACAGGCAGTGTAGGAATTGTACTTGACTGATGTTACGTTCCGACGTATGACGCTCTGTCACGCGGAACAGACTGTGCGAGCAACCAGAAGCTGCTGAGTGGTTCTCGCGCGAGGATTGGTGCGGGATGTAAGATAAATTCCTTCGGGTCCGGGTTGGACTCAATGCCAGCACGAGTCAGGGCGATACAGAGCAACCTTTCTGCAAGGCATTGCTCTAATGACGACAAACAAAGATTAACACTTACCGATTCAAACGGATATAGATCGCCGAAAAAACAGTCCTTGGCCTAATAAAATCCGAGTCAATTCAGGTGCGTAAAACGGGCTGTAGTGGGAAATTTTTTTGTTTTTTTTTTTGTTATTTCATTTTACTTACAATCTGTCGTGTGACAATAAGCAAATGTTATTATATCTAAGATTCACTTTGATGCTAACATTGCAATTTGTCCCTTAAATACATAAAGGCATTTGAAATATAAGATTTTTACTGCATATCATAATTCACTTAATTTAGTATTATATATACTTTACAATTAAATTAATTCCGTTAAACTTAAGATCTAAATGGTAAGTCTAAGGGATGTAGCCTTTGCAGTCGGCGAGTATCTTCACTGTTGTCCAGTAGGTTAATGGCATGTATGTTGGGGTGGCAGCTTAGGCGATTAAGATATCTTGAACTGAGTTTCTGAATCTCGCTCTTCACCATATTTATTTCAAGATCTTTGTGTAAGTTAATGTTTTTGATGTACCATGGAGCATTTGCAATCAACCTGAGTGTTTTCGATTGGTATCTTTGAATTAGTTCTACGTTCGATTTACTTGCAGTTCCCCAGAGTTGTATTCCATATGCCCAAATCGGTTTTAGAATGCTTTTATATAGGATCACCTTATTTTTGAGACTAAGTTTTGATTTGGGACCCAGTAGCCAGTGCATTTTTCTCGTCTTGATTTTTAACAGATCTCGTTTAATTTTTATATGTTGCTGCCATGTTAGTCTTCTGTCTAAGTGCATCCCGAGGTACTTAGTGCTAGTGAATTCTGGAATATTTGTTTGATTGAGATTGACGCTGGGGCAATCTCCTGCTTTCATGGTGAAGGTAACATGCGCTGATTTTCTTTCATTTACCATAATGTTCCAATTTCGAAGCCAGGATTCAACTGCGTTTAGTTGTTTTTGAACAGTTTCAGACGCTTCGTTTGCAGAGTAAGCAGATGCAAGAATAGCGGTGTCGTCCGCATATGTGGCAACAGTTATATTTTCGTCCTTTATTATTGGCATATCGGCAGTGAAATCGTGTACAGCGATGGGCCAAGCACGCTGCCTTGCGGAACGCCTCCTTTGACTTCGTATATGTCGGAAGTGTCATCATTAATTCTAACGTAAAAATGTCTGCAATCTAGATATGACCGAAGAAATAGGTAGAATTGTGCTGGTAGTTTCATTTTTATTTTAATTAATTACCCCTCATACCAGACTCTATCGAAGGCTTGTTGAATGTCTAAGAAAACTGCCGAACAATACTGTTTCTCTTCGAGACATTTTAGTATGGTTTTTACGATTCTGTGGCACTGTTCAGGGGTTCCATGTAGTTGTCTGAATCCAAATTGATGGTCTGGGATAACGGATAAGGAATCCAAAACTGGCAACAATCGACGAAGGTATGTTCTTTCGAATATTTTAGAGAATATTGTCAGCAAACTTATTGGTCTATAAGAGATTATTTCGTTCTCGGGCTTGTTTGGCTTCGGAATCATTATAATTTCGGCACATTTCCATTGCGTAGGAAAGTGGCTTAGCCTAAAACTACAATTAAAAATTAGAACTAAGAATAGCAGGCATTTCCTTGGTAATTGTTTTATTGTCCATGCATCAATATTATCTGCGCCAGGCGATTTAGAAATTTCCAACTGTGACACTTTTGATTGTACTTCAGCCAGTTTAACGTAATGTATTGGTTTATCCATTTGACATGGATTCTCAAGAAAAGTCTGAACATTTTGGCGCTGATGGTCAGTATTGAGAGCAAAAGGTTTGAAAGTATTCGCAAGGTGGTTGCCAAAGGCGTCGGCTTTTCTTTTGTCAGATCTACACCAAGAGTTGTTTTCGTCTTTTATCGGTACCTGTCGCTTCGGAGGACGTTTCAAGTATTTAGTAGCTTTCCACAGATTGTATTCATCGTTTTTATTTGGATCAACATTTTTAAGAAATTCTGCAATAGATTCTTCTTTCAGCTTTGTCAACTTGTATTTTAATTTTTTAATTGCTTTGTTTAGCTTGGTTTTGTCAACCGGATTTCTGCTATTCTGCCAGATCCTTCGAAGTCGTCTTTTATTTTGTACCATCCGCGCTACTTCATCTGAGTTTGGCACATTGTTGGTACAGTATGGTTTAGATGAACTAAGAGGAGAAGCTAACGAAGCGGCTTGATGTATTTTTTTGGTGAAGTTTTCCACAGCGTCATCTAAGTCTCGTTTTGCTTTTATTTCCATGTTAAGATTTACGTGGGACTCCAGCCAAGTTTGGAAAAATCGTATGTTCGACCTTTTAGTTAAAGGACGCTGCTTTCGGGATGTGACATCCACGGACATATTCATATTGATAATGAGAGCGGAATGATCCGAGCTCATATTTTCTTTATTCGAAATTTCCAGATGATGTGGGTTTATGCCGGTATAAATTGCAAAGTCAATTACATCCGGAATTTTGTTGGGATCAGTCGGCCAGTATGTGGGTCCGCCAGCAGATAAGACATTTAAGCTTTTTTGAGAAATGCACTTGTACATTGTACAACTGACTTGGCAACTCTGCTAGTTAAAGGAGTGAATAATTGTGTGTGCTAAAAAAAAATTATTTATTTTTGGTGAAAAGAGACAGAAAACAAACAAAATCTGATCATCAATCCGGAGAATAAAAAACGCGGCATTCAGGTGTATTGGAGTGCAGAACCAGCGACCTACAACCACTGATTAATTTGGATTGGAAGGTTTGTCATTTCGTCGATATCACTTTTCTTTGGACGCAGAGGAGAAAAACATCAGCTGTTTGGGAGACTTTTTTGGCGCCACAAAAAATTCTTATATTACCTTAGCCTAAAAGTATACCAAAAATTTTGTTCAACCATTATTCTTAAGACAACGTATTTATAGGGTTGCCAGTATTGTTTATTTTATATTTATATCTTTAATTGTTTATATGAATATAATTATAAGCAAATTTTAAAACCAATTATGCCAATCATCAAGACACCACCTCCAGGAGGGGGTAAATTAAGTAAAACTGCCAAAAAAGATGTCACAATAGAAGAACTAACAAAAAAGCTAGAGGAAATGGAAGAAATATGTAAAAAACTCTCAGTCGAAGTAAATACTTTAAAAGCCGAAAATATAAAGCTTAAGTCCACTGATGTGAAGAAAATCCAGAATTTGGAAAATAAAGTCGAATTCTCAACGGATGAGGAAGAACTAGCTAGAGAAACGGAATGGATTCTAAAAAAAAGACCAGCCAAACAACGAAAAGCGGAATATTCTCCTGATCTTCAGGAAAAAACAAATAACGCCATATCAAAACCGCTTACCCCAAAAAATAGTACGCGGCCTCCACCAATTATGGTGTCTGAAGATGCCAACGGTAATAATTATCAGCAACTATATGCTATTGCTAAATCAGAAGCAAAAAGCAATTTTACTATTAAACTTTTGAATAATGGAATATATAAAGTAAATACTTTCTCCGTAGAGGACTATAGATGCATATCGAAAGCACTTTCGTGTAGAAATATATCTTGGTATAGCTTTGAGAATAAGCAAACGCGGCCAATTAGAGTTATTGTAAAAAATTTGCACTATTCTTATGACCCAAAATCGATTATTGATGACCTAAAACAGCAAGGATTAAATGCACTGAGTGCTGTCAATCGTCTTCAATGGAAAACTAAAACTCCCCTCGACATGTTTTTGGTAACATTCGATCCCATGGAGAACATAAAAAAGATTTACGAAACTAAAACTATATTAAATTCAATTGTTTCTATTGAACCGGTAAAACTGCCGAAGATGATACCACAATGCAAACATTGCCAGTCATTTGGCCACACACAAAACTATTGTGGCAAACAACCAAGATGCGTTAAGTGCGCCGGTAAGCATAAAACATCTGAGTGTTCGAAACTAGAAAACCAGCAGCCTAAATGCTGTAACTGTGGGGAAGCACATCCAGCCAACTATCGAGGGTGCCTTGTTGCCAAAGAATTACAGAAAATACGAGCTAACACAATTGGCCACAAAAAAGATGATGGTCTAGCCCAAAAAGTAGAAGGTCCTGTAGACTTTAGAACAAAAAACAATGAACATCAACAACAAGAAGATCCGAAAAACACAACTGAAACATCAAAAAAATTTACTTTTGCTCATGTTCTAAAAACAAATAATAATGATAATACTCGTTTATCCAATAACAGCATTTTATCACAGATCTTACAGAAACTTAATAAACAAGAGGAATTCAACACTTCTCTACAAAATCGCTTAAGCAAGCTTGAAAAATATCTTTTTAATACCAAAGATGTCTAAATCTATAAAAATTCTTCTATGGAACTCAAATGGATTAATCAAACATAAGAATGAAATCGAAATTGTACTGAACTCAGAAAATGTTGACGTATGTATGGTATCGGAGACACATTTTACGTCACAAACCTATTTTAAAATTAAAAATTATGAAACTTACCATACAATTCATCCTAGCAATTGCGCCCGTGGCGGAAGCGCAATTCTAATCAAAAGTACAATCAAACATTTTGAGGAAGAAAAACTTTCAACTGATAAGTTTCAAGCTACAACAGTGACTATTTACGGAGTTAAAAGTCCACTCTCACTTACCTCTGTGTACAGTCCTCCAAGGCATCAAATCCAATTTGAAGAGTACCAAAACTTAATAAACAGACACAGGTATAGATTCATAATGGGTGGAGATTTCAACGCAAAGAACACGCACTGGGGCTCAAGGCTTACGACTACAAAGGGGAGAGAACTCTATAAAGCACTGCAGTCAACCGGAAGTTACGCATTCTCGACGAACTTACCATCATATTGGCCATCAGATAATCAAAAGATTCCAGACCTGATAGATTTTTTCATTGTTGGCAAAATATCCCGGAATTATTTGTCGATCCATCAGGGTTATGATCTTAACTCGGATCATTCCCCAATCTATTTAAGCTATAGTGAAACCGTCATCTTTAAAGACAAAACAGCGGCCTTATACAATAAACGTACAGACTGGGAATATTTTAGAACAATGATGGAATGTTACGAAAGTAAATATGACTCTATATTAAATATAGACCAGATGGAATCTGAAATTTTACACTTTACAACAAGTATACAACACGCAGCTTGGAAAAGTACACCGGAATTAAAGGAAATTGCTGTAAACTCTCAATATCCTAATAATATAAGGGAAACTATTAAATTAAAGAGAAAGCTACGACGTAAGTGGCATCAAACTCGTTGCCCAGCTGATAAATCTATTTTAAATAAAGTCTCTAAAGATCTTAATCGGAAAATTAAGAGGTTCAAAAATGAAAGTTTCACAAAATATCTTCGTTCCCTAAGCAATGGAAAAAATTCCGACTACTCTCTTTGGAAAAGCTGTAAAAGACTACAAACACCAGAAACTCAAGTATGTCCCATTAAAATAAGTGCTGATAGCTGGGCCAGAGACGATTCAAAAAAAGCAGAAGTATTTTCGGATTATTTAGCAAAAATATTCTCCCCATATGAAACACACGTTGATTATCCTACTGCTTCCAGTCAAGAGAACGAAAAAATTCCATGTTGCACAAGCAGTGAGCTAAGTGAGGAAATCAAAAACCTTAAAAACAAAAAATCCCCCGGTTACGACCTGATTACTGCCGAGGTTCTAAAACAGCTTCCTCAAATAAGTGTAGTAAAAATTACCAACATTATTAACGCAGCTTTTCATCTTAAATACGTGCCAACTTATTGGAAAATTGCTGAAATTATCATGATTCCAAAGCCAGGAAAACCAGGATATGATGTATCATCTTACAGGCCCATATCACTTCTACCGATAATATCGAAGCTATTTGAGAAAATTCTCATAAAACGTATCAATAAAATCATTGAACGAAAAACCATAATTCCAGCGCATCAATTTGGGTTTCGAGCCAACCATTCTACGATTGATCAAATCCACAGGATAACACACGTTATTGAAAAAGCCTTTGAGGAAAAAAAAATTCTGTTCTGCCGTGTTTTTGGATGTTGCAAAAGCGTTTGATAAAGTTTGTCACAAAGGACTGCTTTCGAAACTGAAACTAATTTTACCGAAACAGTATTATGACATCATAAAATCGTATTTATCTGATCGCTACTTTCGCGTTAAACAAGGGGACAAATATTCTGATCTTAGGGAAATAAAAGCAGGAGTTCCACAAGGTAGTGTGTTGGGCCCTCTTCTTTATATTCTATTCACGCACGACCTGCCAATAGACTGCAATTATACAACAGCCACATTCGCAGATGATACCGCGTTGCTTGCTGTTGGTAGTAGTGAACACGAGTCCACTAATAATCTCCAAAAAGCTGTAAATAAAGTCGTACAATGGGCAAAGAAATGGCAGATAAAGCTGAATGAAGCTAAGTCTGTACACATTGTTTTCACATACAACAAGATACAGTACTTACCAATTTTCATAGACGGTGCTCGAATACCGTACTTTAATTCCGCTAAATACTTAGGTATGACGCTTGACACTAAGCTACGGTGGAAAGTTCATGTAAAAAACAAACGTAAGGAGCTGGACATGCGACTCAAAAATTACAATTGGTTAATCGGTAACAAATCAGTGTTATCCATCGAAAATAAGTTACTTATCTATAAACAAATAATCCGACCGATATGGAGCTATGGTGCACAACTCTGGGGATGTACTAACGCAAACAATAAGAAAGTCATCCAACAATTCCAAAACAAAGTACTAAGACTAATTGTCAAAGCGCCTTGGTATTGTAGATGTGCTGATATAGAGCGTGATCTAGGCGTAAACTCGGTTAATGCAGAAATATCTAAAATTGCAACAGCGCATAGTGCAAGATTGCTACAGCACTGTAACGAAGAAGTAGCTATGTTAACTTCTGGAGATGGTCCACCAAGACGACTCAAACGCCTCAAACCCAGCGATCTTTTAAATTAGCCAATACTCTTATAGTAGTTTTGTGATTTTGTAATTAAATGTCTAAGTCATATTCAAGTTGCTTGTTAGTCCTGTATTTTATTTGAACTAGTTGCAATGTATGAACAAAATAAAAAAAAAAAAAAAAAAAAACTTGTACAGTTCGCGGCCTTTGGGATTCGTAAGGCGTGAACCCCACCATGGATGTTTGGCATTGAAATCACCTCCGGCTAAAAATCTGGGACCCATCTTGTCGAAAAACGATTTAAAAGTTTCTTTGCTTATATTGAATCGAGGTGGAAGATATCAAGAATTTATAACAATCGCTCCACTGCCGGTCTGGATTTTCAAAGAACCTGCTTGAATTGATGGTACTGAAACTGGCTCTAAAACGATGTGTTTTAGTAATGATTTTATAAGAATTACCGAACCACCGTGTGCTTTACCGTCGGGGTGGTTTGAAGTAATGAGATCAAATCCATTAATTTTAAAATAGGACTTAGCGGTAAGATGAGTTTCTGAAACCAGTAATATATCTATACTGTTAGTTTTTATAAAATATTCAACTTCAATTCTCTGGCTGCTTAGTCCATTGGCATTCCAAATCGCTATTTTGAGACTTAATTGCATAGCTTAGTTAAGAGAGAAGACATCATATTTATTAGTGTTGTGGTTAGCTCAATTTGTTTGGCAATCAATTCTTCGAGTTTGTCAATTTTTTCATGGCGTACTGTGCTTGAAGTAGAACTAAGTTGTCCTCTTGTTACATCAGCATAGCTAACATTTGTATGAGGAACTTGTTGTTCGGCATTGGTAAATTTGATCAAGTGAGGCCTTGTCTTATTATTAAGCGCGTCTTTTTTTGATACTAACTCCTGATAAATTTTACAACCTTTGTAAATCTCGGTATGATTTTGAAGGCATTGGAAGCATTTCGGTGGAGTTTCTCTATCTTTTGGACAAAGAGACGAAGGATGGTCTAGAGTACTCTTTACACATCTATAAGGCTTTTTGCAATATTGCTTGGTATGGCCGAACTCTTGACAGCGGTGGCATTGTACCAAATCGTTAAATTTTCTAGGTGGCTCAATCTTTACTACAGCATTGCATAATCGATTTACGTCAAATACTTTTTTATTGTTTGTTGAAGGTTCAAGATCGACAAAGAATATTGACATCGGCAATTTTGAAATTTTGCTTTTTGCATTCACAATATTTCGTACAGTATGCCAAACGAAATAAGTACTACGAATTGGGGACATGCACCTGGAATGTCCGGTCCCTTAATTGGGAAGGTGCCGCTGCCCAACTGGTTGGTGTCCTCGCTAGAGTGACGCCTGACATTACCGTCGTCCAAGAAATGCGATGGACGGGACAAGGACAAAGACAAGTAGGTCCTTGCGGCATTACTACAGTGGTCATATAAAGGAGCGCAAGTTTGGTGTGGGATTCGTGGTGGGAGAGAGACTCCGTCGCCGAGTACTATCAATCACTCCTGTGAATGAACGTCTAGCCACAATCCGCATCAAAGCAAGGTTCTTCAACATATCGCTGATTTGCGCCCACGCCCCGACGGAAGAGAAGGACGATGTGACCAAAGATTCCTTCTATGAGCGCTTGGAGCACACCTATGAACGCTGCCCCCGCCACGATGTCAAAATTTTGCTTGGCGACTTTAACGCCAGGGTGGGCAAAGAAGGTATCTTTGGTACGACGGTCGGTAAATTCAGCCTCCACGAGGAAACATCCCCAAACGGGTAGAGGCTGATCGACTTCGCCGGGGCCCGAAATATGGTTATCTGTGGTAATAGATTCCAGCACAAGAAAATACATCAAGTTACGTGGCTATCTCCGGATCGGAAATCCACCAATCAGATCGATCATGTTGTGATAGATGGAAGACACGTCTCCAGTGTTCTAGACGAGGTCCTAACATCGACTCGCGCCACTATCTTGTTGCGGCCAAGATTCGCACCCGCTTCTGTGCGGATAAAAACGCACGTAAACAGATACAAGGAAAGTTCGACGTCGATAAGCTGCAATCACAACAGAGAGCCGCACGATTTTCTACTCGGCTTGCACTCCTGCTCTCTGAGAGCACTCGTCAACAACTCGGTATGAGGGAACTGTGGGACGGCATTTCAAACTCCCTACGTACAGCTGCAAACGAAACCATGGGTTTTCGGAAAGTGCAAAAGAACAGCTGGTACGACAAGGATTGCCGTGCCGCAGCGGAGAGAAAACAGGCTGCTTACCTCGCAACGTTGCGATCGACCACGACACGTGCGGGATGGGATAGATACCGAGAGTTGAAGAGGGGAGCGAGACGCATTTGCAGAAAGAAAAAGAAAGGGGCCGAAATGCGTGAGTATGAAGAGCTTGATAAGCTGGCCGACAGGGGTAATTCTCGAAAATTCTACGAAAAATGAGGATGCCGATGCCCAGAGCATACTTAAATTATGGAGGAAACACTTCTCCAGCCTGTTGAATGGCAGTGAACGCACAACGCCAAGAGAAGGCGTTCCCGATTCCCCAATCGATGACGATGAAGCAGACGTTCCATTGCCCGACCATGAAGAGGATCGAATGGCAATTGCCTGCCTGAAGAACAACAAAGCGGCAGGAGCCGACGGATTGCCGGCCGAGCTCAAACACGGCGGCGAAGAACTGATAAGGAGCATGCATTAGCTTTTTTGTAAAATATGGTCGGACGAAAGCATGCCCAACGATCGGAATTTAAATGTGCTATGCCCAGTCCATAAAAAAGGAGACCCCACAATCTGCGTCAACTACCGTGGGATAAGCCTCCTCAACATCGCATATAAGGTTCTATCGAGCGTATTGTGTGAAAGATTAAAGCCCACCGTCAACAAACTGATTGGACCTTATCAGTGTGGATTTAGACCTGGCAAATCAACAACCGACCAGATATTCACCATGCGCCAAATTTGGGAAAAGTCCGGTGAAAGGAGAATCGACACACACCACCTCTTCGTCGATTTCAAAGCTGCTTTCAACAGCACGAAAAGAAGCTGCCTCTATGCCGCGATGTCTGAATTCGGTATCCCCGCAAAACTAATACGGCTGTGTAAACTGACGTTGAGCAACACCCAAAGCTCCGTCAGGATCGGGAAGGACTTCTCCGAGCCGTTCGATATAAAACGAGGTTTCAGACAAGGCGATTCCCTATCATGCGACTTTTTCAACCTGCTTCTGGAGAAAATAGTTCGAGCTGCAGAACTAAATAGAAAAGGTTCCATCTTCTATAAGAGTGTACAACTGCTGGCGTATGCCGATGATATTGATATCAACAGCCGCGCCGTTAGTTCTGCTTTCTCCAGACTGGACAAGGAAGCAAAACAAATGGGTCTGGCAGTGAACGAGGGCAAGACGAAATATCTCCTGTCATCAAACAAATAGTCGTCGCACTCGTAACTTGGCTCTCAGGTCACTGTTGACAGTCATAACTTTGAAGTTGTAGGTAATTTCGTCTATTTAGGAACCAGTATTAACACCACCAACAATGTCAGCCTGGAAATCCAACGCAGGATTACTCTTGCCAACAGGTGCTACTTTCGACTGAGTAGGCAATTGAAAAGTAAAGTCCCCTCTCGACGAACAAAAACTAAACTCTATAAGTCGCTCATAATTCCCGTGTTGTTGTTGTTGTTAACGGTTATCTAATCCCCGTTAGGATGGTAAGGGTTACTTGTGTTGTCGTCGAGGTCATCTAACGGTAGGCCCAGGAAACGTGCTGTTTCGACGGGGTCGGACCAAAGGGAGGAGGGTGTTAGATGGGTAGGGTTTGTAAGGCATGCAAAGAGGTGGTCAGTGTCATGCGGAGACTCGTTGCATGCAGGACATACATTGGGTATGTCGGGGTCGATTCTGGATAAGTAGGAGTTTAACCTGCTACAGTATCCAGAACGAAGTTGCGCTAGGGTCACTCGCGTTTCTCGCGGCAACTGGAGCTCTTCGTCTGCAATAGGTGGTGGTTTGACTCCAAGAACGCCATTCACGGGGAGGGAGTCGATGAAGGTGTTGATGGCTCCACTGTGAATGGCGGCCAGTGCCTGTCGATAGTTCGTTGCGTCCGAAGTCTGGTCGGCGTACTGTCTGATGTCGTCGACATAGTCGAGGAAAGACCTCTTCATGCTCCTGGGAGGCGGTTCCGCTCCAAGCAGGTGGCTGCAGGGGTGATTCCTGCGGAAACAATCCAGCAGGAACTGTCTGGAGAGGAGTTGATTATGCTCCTTTACAGGTAGCATACGCGTCTCACTGTGGAGGTGTTCGATGGGAGACATCAAGAGGCATCCCGTCGTGGTCCGGAGTGCTGTATTTTGGCAGATGTGGAGTTTCCTCATCTGCGTATCACTGCATCCAGGCGACCATATAGGCGCTGCATAGTTGAGGACCGGCCGGCCGATTGCCTTGTAAGTTGCCAGCAACGTTTTTTTGTCTTTTTCCCCATGTGCTGCCGGCTAGCGACTTGAGGATTTTGTTGCGGCTCTGTACCTTGGCGATAATCGCGGTCGTATGGGGAGAGAAGGAGCATAGACTATCGAAAGTTACGCCTAAAATCTTAGGGTTATTGACAGTCGGGATTTTGACGCCATCGACCGCAATATTAAGCTCAAGTCTATACTCCTTCGTCCAGTTTGTAAATATGGTCGCTGTGGATTTGGTGGGTGAAAGTTGGAGGTTTCATGCAGTGAGGAAACGAGAAAGGTCGGAAAGGTAGCTGTTTACTTTCGAACACATGCCATCGATTCCATTGCCCGACGTCATTATCGTGCAGTCATCTGCGTACGAGGTTATGGAAACCCCCTCTGGTGGTTGAGGAAGTTTCGAGATATAGAAGTTAAACAGTAAGGGGGGAGAGGACACCACCCTGCGGAACCCCCTGTTTAATTCTTCTCAGTTTTGATGTTTCACCTCGAAAAAGTACGGATGACTGACGACCGTTCAGATAGTTCATGGTCCACCTCTTTAGCCCTGGAGGGAGAGTGGTTTTTTCGATGTCCTGCAGTAGCGTTGTGTGATTGACCGTGTCAAAAGCTTTTGACAGGTCTAACGCTACGAGGATCGTTCTTTCGCAGGGTGGTTTCTGGTTGAGACCACGAACTATCTGAGCGTTTATGACGCTAAGTGCTGTGGTGGTGCTGTGCACTTTACGGAATCCATGCTGGTGGCTGGCTAGGCTCAGGTGGTGAGTGAAGGTCGGGAGTAACAAGGCTTCAAGTGTCTTCACTACTGGGGAGAGGAGAGTTATCGGGCGATAAGATTCCCCTTTGTTGGCGGGTTTCCCAGGTTTCAGTAGTGGGACCACTCTTCCGACTTTCCACACATCGGGTATTTGAAGAGTGGTGAGCGACAGGTTGAAGACCTTGGTGAGATATTTTACTCCCGTCGAGCCTAGATGCTTTAACATCAGCATATTGATTCCGTCTGGGCCGATGGATTTGGATGATTTTGCCTTGTTGATGTCACCCTGAACCTCCTCATCGGTGAAAGTAAGTGGCGCGCAGTTGTTTGGCATTTTGCGCAGCCGTCGGTTAACACATCTCTTAGTTTTGTCTACCGAAGGGTGCAGTGTAAACTGCCGGCTGAAGTAGCTCGCGCATTTCTTCGGGTCCGAGGAGGCATGACCATTGAATTGAACTTCAACTCGGTCATCATGTCTCCTCGGATTAGACAGAGCTTTGACAGTAGCTCAAAGCTTACTCACACCGGTGGAGAGGTTGCAGGACCTCAGGTGCCCTATCCATTTCGTCCGCTTCTGTTGCTTTACCATTCGCCGAATCTCCAAATTGAGATCCCTTATTCGGGGATCCCCGGGATCGGCATGGCGTAAGGTGTCGCGCTCATTAGCTAGAACCGCTGCTTCGGCCGGGAAATAGGGGCGGATTTCCGCTAATCCTCCAGCCGGGATGAAGCGAGCGGTAGCTGCTGCGATCACCTTGCGGAATTGACGCTCGCCAACGCATACGTCCGAAGGAATGGGTAGAGCGTTGAAGGTGCTCTCGGTAAATTCCGTGAAGCCGACCCAATTAACTTTTTTAAAGTTAAAGAAAGTACGGTTATCCACGGAAACGAAATCGGAAGGCTTCTCGATCGAGATAATTATGGGCAGATGGTCTGAAGCGAGAGTTAGCATAGTTCGCCAGGTTATGCTATTAATCAGACCACCGCTAGCAATGGTAATATCTGGCGAGCTATTACAGGTGCCCATAACTCTGGTGGGGGCTTCGTCATTCATTGTGCAGAATGTCGAGACATCTATCTGTTCCGCCAGCTCCATCCCCCTACGATCATTTGACAGGCAGGAATGCCAAAGATCGTGGTGCGCGTTAAAGTCGCCTAGTACCATACGGTTTTCACCACGAATTAGCGCACCTATATTCGGGTGATATCCTGTAGGGCAACATGTAACTGGGGGGATGTATATATTGAATATTTCGCTCGCGATCTTTACGTATTACGTTGAAACCTGCACAACTCAGAAGATCTGAGCGGCAGTTTAACTTGGTTTCTTGGACCGCAGCTATCGATATACGTTCCCGATTCATAAGTGCAACTATCTCCTCGATCTTACTCTGGAGTCCGTTGCAGTTGAATTGAAGGAGTCTGGTGTGTCGCGGGTGTCCGTGGGTGATCCTGGGGGTGAGGGAGTGACGTGTAGGTGGTATTTGTTGCAGCTGCAGAACCCGCAGGGGCGGTTGTCGCACTGGGGTGTTGGACGGCGACGCCACTGTTGTGAGTTGCGGGGGCAGACTCCTGCAGCATTGGGCAACGTAGGATTCACTCCACTCACGTGTGGTGCCCAGGCCGGAACACGTCGGGAAGTGCCACCAGCCAGCGCAGGAATTGCACTTGACTGATGTGACGTTCCGACGTATGACGGCCTGACACACGGAACAGACTGTGCGAGGGAGCAAGAGTTGCTGATTGGAGCGGGATGAAGGGTGGGGGGGGGCTAAGTCAGAGTGGGAGCTATGCTGCCTGTTTGAGCTCCTGACCGTTAAGGTCCTCAGTTGGCCACTCTGGTTGAGTGGCGGCGCGGCGCGCGAACTATGTGCAGATTGCACAGCCGTAGAGGCTTGTGTCGCAGTATTGCGCAGGCAACATGGGGCCACGTAACGCGTGGTCCACTCCCTTTGAGTCTTAAGGCCTGAGCAGGTCTTAAGATGGCTCCATCCATTGCATGTGTTACACCTGACCGAGGTGGAATTTGGGGCCCGGGTTGGATTCAATGCCAGCACGAGTCAGGAGGATACGGAGAAACCCTGCTGCTAGGCATTGCTCCAGTGACGACAAACACCAAACGGGGTCAGATCGCCGAAATAACAGCCCTTGGTCGGATGAAATCCGAGTCAATTCCGGTGCGTAGAACCGGCTGTCTTGGGAATTGCTCATTGATCGTACTCATAATTTCCGTCCTGCTATACGGTGCAGAGGCTTGGACGATGACAACAACCGATGAGTCGACGTGTCGAGTTTTCGAGAGAAAGGTTCTGCGAAAGCTTTACAGTTCTTTGCGCATTGGCCACGGCGAATATCGCATTCGATGGAACGGTGAGCTGCATGAGATATACGACGACATTGACATAGTTCAGCGAATTAAAAGACAGCGGCTACGCTGACTAGGTCATGTTGCCCGGATGGACGAAAACACTCCAGCTCTGAAAGTATTCGACGCTGTACCCGCCGGGGGAAGCAGAGGAAGAGGAAGGCCTCCACTCCATTGGAAGGACCAAGTGGATCTTCGCTTGGGATATCCAATTGGCGCCACGTAGCGAAAAGAAGAAACGACTGGCGCACTGTTGTTGACACGGCTATAATCGCGTAAGCGGTGCCAACGCCAATTAAGAAGAAGAAGATATGTGGTGCTGTTAGATGCTAGATGTACTCTGTTGAGTGGCAAAATAGAAGTATGGCGCAGGCGCATATTCTTCTTTGGATGGTGGATGGTGGTTACACCAGATCAAATTGATGAAATCATTTCTGCGGAAATTCCTGATACAAAGAAAGATCCAGTATTATACGAAATGATGAAAACCAATATGGTTCATAGACCTTGCAGACACCACAATCCCTTTTCGGTTCGTATGTCTGACAATAAATGCACAAAACACTATCTTTTTCTTTCGAAAAGACAAACTTAAAAAGATGAATATCCACTGTATCGGCGTCGCTCACCAGACGACAATGGCAGAACATTTAGCATTCAATTTAAAGGCGGGAATATCGAAGTTAATAACACATCGAAGTTCACAACACATGGATCGTGCCATATTCGCCACTGTTGTCTAATTCACATTAAAATTTATGCCAATGTTGCGTATTGCAGTTTGGTGTAATCGATAAAATACGTTTGTAATTGCGTCACCATAGGAAGCAACATGGCTGTTATTGGTCTTGAACGATACGGTCGATACGTGAGGTGCAATAGAGCGCTTTGTTGGATATTTACTTTTGCAACTCATGAACGTTTTCCGACTGTTGTGCGTCTCGCAGTTAATTTGGAAAATGGCCAAAGAGTCTATTTCAACCCAGAGCAAACAGTAACAGTAAATTAACATTTACGAGTTTTTATCAACTTTCGTCAGTGAACCGTTTGCGAGAACTCCATTCGGAAATGCCTTAATATTATCATGGAATGCATCGTCGAAAAAATATGTACGCAGAAAGGAAGGCCAACCAGTAGATTGACATCCTAGCATGCTATACATATGTAGTATATTTATTATAGTTATTGAAAGTCTAGAATACAAAAAACTGAAAACAATTGTTCATATTTGTCTTAATTTTAACTTAATACTCATCCAAAAAATCTGTAGTTTTGCTTTGTCTGTCTTTTGTCTCTGTCAAAATGAGGTCAAATAAAACACGCCTTATGTTGGCTTGTCATAAACTAAAGGCATGTTTTATTAGCTTATTTTGTAAGGAAGACTTAGCCAACATAATTATGACAACTATCATAGCTTTTGTATTGAACCAGAGGCATTGCCAGTTCATCGCCTTTTTTCAAAGAAGTGTTAGTCCTAATTGATATTGATGAAGTATCTTTTCTTACATAAGAATATGTATTTCTTATTCTTTCTAGGCAAAAGCTGAATGGTGTTATGAGCACTTTGAATAAGTGCAAAAACGAGCAGTTGCAGAAATTAAGATTTCCATTAAGACCGCGGAATTCCACAGAAATAATTTGGAGCAAAAACTTAGCTGCATTTTCACCAACGGCCAGGTAAGTGCCCAAATTCTAAAAACTATGTTGCAAAATATACTAAAGTTCATTACACATATGTACATAGATTGAAAAATTTAAACTAATAATATAATTAAACTTATTAATTTACTTGAAGTCAATTTTTTCTAATGTACTTTGTTCTTTTAGGTTTGATAAGTAAATAAAAACAGCCTGTATTCTTCGAATATGACTGCAAACTGACGAAGGAAGTATTGTTTAGCATTTTGTCAAGCATTAAAAAGTGCGGTTACAATATTGTTGCCATTGTAAGCGATTTGGGTAGATATAATAGAGGCTTATATAATGATCTTAAAATCAATATGGAAAAACCTTGGTACATTCACTAAACAATGATGATACACTTTAAGTTTGCAGGTTTTCACACAACGGAGACAGGACTGTGGTTGTTGCTGATGTCCCCCACTTAATAAAACTACAGAGAAATAATGTTTTGGATAAGGGCTTTACTATCAATGGAAAATTTGTTAGAAAACACATTATTCTGAAGCTGCTCTCACTAATGAAAATTGGGGGGGACGCCATCCACTTTTCAAAATTGTAAGTAATAATTAAAATATTAATTCATATATAACAAATATTAATTTTGTAGACAAATGACTGGTGTTGCGTCAAGCGACAAAATATACATATATTTAAACCTAAAACTAAAATTAAGTAAATTGAATTAGAAAAATTATAAAATATTGAATTACAATAATATAATATCTTAATAGTGTTAAATATACTCACCTTAATCTATTACCATAAGTTAACGAAATGAATTATACTTACCTCCTTTTTGTACATACATACATACTAACATTCCAACTGTTTTTTCCCGTTAGCTTTAAAATTTAGGCTAAGTCATCTAGTTGCTGAATTAAAGAGAGGAATTGTTATTTGATCGCAATCGAGAACGCACGCATTTCCCTTTTTTTCGAAAATCTTTCGTCGCAATATCTATCCGTAAGTTCAAGTGTCCGGTACCAGGCAATTGGTTAAATTGTGCTAAGTGAATATTCTTTAAAAACAAAAAAAAAATAAAAATATTCAACAAACACACATCCCAAAACAATTTTAAAACAACTTTATTTCTCAAAAACGCTTGAGAATTTTCATGGCGCCCGAGCAAGGACAAATGCGTTATTAAAAAATTTTAGTACTTAACATAGAAAAGTGTACATACCAAAACGTGTATAAGCAAGTGCACAAAATTCCTATCGCAACCAATTGCCAAGGTTATCATTTTCGGTTTTCAGTTCTCGGATTTTGGGTTTGCACGGTTAAGTAAAAGTGATCGAAACAGAAAAAAAGGATTAAAAATCCAAAAATATATACATATGTATGTATATGTGAAGTGCGTGAAGTGGAAACCTCGTGTACAGAGATATATATCTCCATACACAATGTGTGAATATACAGTGCGCAAAGTGAACAAAGAATTTATAAAATAACAATTAGTATGGTGCAGTGATACCTAAAAAGAAGAAAAGAAAGAAATAAAAAAAAATGTAAATACTTACCCAACTTTACCTTCTTAAACCTACAAAAAACCAAAAAACAAGAGGTGCATATGTGCAAGTGACAAACATTCAAAGGAGTGAAATAAATAAAAAGTGGAATTGTGAAAAGGCGCACTAGAAAATTTCGTACAAAGGGTATAGTGAGTTCGACAAAAACTCGTACCAAAGTGTTTAACCTGGTGATTAACGGGAAGGCCGTTATAAAACGTTAAAAAAGAAAAAAAAAACAGTTTTTAAAAAAAGCCGGTGGAAAACCCCGTTGCTTAAAGTGCCGCAATATTGAACAACCGGTAAAGCCTAAAAACCGGTAGAAACCAAAGAGCCGGTAAAAAAGTCAACCCGTTTCTACCGCTATCCGTTAAAATCATCGCTCCGCTGCTACCATCCCGTCGCTGTTGGTTTTCGGCTGCTGCTGCCATCACTCCGCTGCTGCTATAACTCCGTCTGTGCTGCTGTCGTCGCTCCGCTGCTGCCATCCCGTCGCTGCTGCTATAACTCCGTCGTTGCCATCACTTCGCTGCTGCCGTCTATCCGCTGCTGCTTAAGTCGTCGTGGGAATGAGCTGCCGCTGCATCCTGTGCCAAAGTCGGCAAACAGCCGACGCACCAGGTAACGAGTGCAAATTATTGAAAGTGGTGCAAACAATAAACAATAATAATAAAACTGCAAATGCACACATTCAGTTTTTGGCTCTCCCTTTTCACATTACAGGCTTATTTATCGCTTTCTACATATATTATATATTATACATATATGTACGTATTATATCCATATATTGAAGTGAATGTGAAGGGATTTTGGGATTGCGGATTTGCCTACATTAAGGTGCGACTTTTGTAAATCGCATAATTTTAAAATTTTAATTCGGTCAGTTTTTTCTCATATTATCTCGTGTTTTCGCAAATTTAATTCTTGGACAAAATTTTTTCGCGTTAAATTTTCGACTGTGCTAGTGCTCATTTCGCATAACTCATCGGTTTGGCATTGGTATACTTGGGAATCGATATTATTTTTTTTTCGTTTTCGTAACCGATTCCAAATCTATTTTTTGCCAACCTTTATTGTTATTCGTTTGGCTTTCGTATATTTGGGAATCGATATATATATTTTTTCGTTTTCGTTATCGATTCTTAATATATCTGTTGCCAACCCTTGTAGTTTTTTTCGGAAATTTAATTTCAACACGCAAAATGAGCAAGCCAAAGCCAACTATCGCCAACCTTTCTCCAAGTAAGGAGCTAATCGAGTTAAAGTCATTAAAGCGTCAAAGGACGGTGGCAAAAAATAGTATTTTGCGAATAAAGACGGGCCTTTTTGAAAAAACTATGTCGTTAGATCCAATTGAATTGGAATGTCGGCTCGACATACTAAATTCGCATAGCGAAAAATTAATGAAATGCCAATCTAAAATTGAAGAGACTGATGAAGACGACATGGCCCGAGGGGAGTTAGAGGACATAATTGTTGAAACGAAATCAATAATTAAAAATATTTTAGCCAAAAATAGAACGTCAATTGTCGAAACATCTTTTGTAGCTTCTCACAGCTCAAGGCTCCCTAAAATGAATTTGCCGAAATTCAAGGGAGAATATTCAGAATTCAAAAATTTTATGAGTTTGTTCGAGAGCTTGGTTCATAACGATCCAGATATCCGATATAGAAAAATTTAACCATTTGGTAAATTGCCTACTGGAGAGGCTCTGGGAACAGTTAAAGCGTTTCAGATGTCAGATGAAAATTATCCGAAAGCGTTGGCAAGTCTCAAAAAGTTTATGATAATAAATGTTTGATATTTTTCAATACAATATCTAAACTTTTTGAGCTGCCAACAATCCCAAAGCCTTCTGCGCCTTTCCTGCGTTCAATAATTGACGAAGTTTTAGCGATATATGATTCATTGCTATCGCTGGGTGATGAAAAACAAATAACCAACGCAATAATCATACACATTGTAATGACAAAGGTTGACCTTGCCACCCGATCCAAATGGGAAGAAGAGCTGGGCTATGACAAACTGCCACTGTGGAAGGACTGTGAAGCCACCCTAAATCGAAGATACCAGCAGCTATCAGCGGAAGGAGCATCACACTCTAGGACGAAGCCCATACCTACAAGCAATTCGAACCACATGAAGCAGCAACACATGGACAGGACAAAATCTGCTTTAGTTGCTGCAGATGCAAAGCAGCCGACTTGGCAAAAATGCAAGTCAAAGGAGCACCATTTAACTGCCTGCCCCACGTTCAAGGCGCTTCCTGTACAGCAGAGGTTCGAGTTTGTGAAATCGGTGCCCTTATGCATAAATTGCTTGCGTAAGGGGCATACTGTGTCCAAGTGTAGAACGGATCGATGTCGTATATGCAATCGAACGCATCACACATTGTTACACCAGTACCTGATTTCTTTCCCCGCTGCATCTCATCCGCAACCATCAACCACACATGCCATGCATACAGCGAGTATGCCGGATCGGGTAATGTTGGCGACAGCTGTTATTCAAGTGAGGACCAGTTATGGTGAATACCTGCCTGCGAGAGCGTTACTGGACTCAGGCTCCCAATTCAACTTTATGACGGAGGACTTGGCACAAAAGTTGCGGATTCGTCGCCAACACAAAACGTTAAACATAATAGAAATTGGAAATTCCAACACGAAGGTGGGGACAAAACTAAGCGCGTTTGTTAAGTCGCGGGTAAATAATTACGAATTTTCGGCGGAATTCTGGATAATGCGTTGTATTTCGGCTAATCATCCAGACCATAACATAAATGTTAATGGCTGGAAAATTCCACACAATATTAAATTGGCGGATCCAGAATTCCATAAATCAAAAAAGATTGATATCTTATTGGGTACAGAAACCTTTTTCGATTTGTTAGCGGTTGGCCAAATTAAAAGTGGCCCTAATCAACCAACGCTACAGAAAACCCTCTTAGGGTGGGTTGTGTCTGGCAAATATGCTAGCAATCTAAGTCCTCCTCCTTCTGCAACTAGCACATTATGCCAATCTGAAGATGACTTAACGTCAATTAATTCTGTGGTCCAAAAGTTCTGGGCGTTGGAAGAATTACCTTCAGAAACGAATGGCATCAAATCCATACAAGAGCAAAAAGAGTGTGAAAAATTTTAGTGAAAACAACTCAAGTGTTGCCTTCAGGACGGCTTCAAGTCAGAATGCCATTTAAAGCTGACCGTGAGTTACTCGGTCACTCTTATGAAACCGCAGTTCGGCGATTTCAGGCCCTGGAGAGAAGAACGTTGAAAGATCCAGAACTTCGTAAATGTATCTGGACTTTAGGAATGAATACAGAGCGCAGGGTCACATGAACCCAACAAACAATAAACACTCGGGATGAGCCACACTATTTCATTCCGCATCAATGCGTTTTAAGAAACGAAAGCACAACAACCAAATTACGACTTGTTTTTGACGCTTCGAGTCGTACTTCATCTCAAATTTCATTGAATGCACTTTTGATGGTAGGCCCAACCATCCAAGAAGAATTGTACTCAACTCTTCTTCGTTTTCGTTTACACAAGTACGCTTTAACGGCAGACATTACTAAAATGTACCGCCAAATAATGGTGCACGAAGAAGACAGAAATTATCAACTTATTGTGTGGAGAGAGCATCCTTCTGAGCAAATTCAAATTTTTCGTCTTAACACGGTGTTTGCAAATGCTCAGTAATGCCAATACAACTAAATACCCACACGGTTCATTGGCCATTAAAATAGACTTATGTCGATGACTTATTGACAGGATCTGAAAATTTTGAGTCTCTAGATCTTATAAGAAGTGAAGTAATTAAAATATTAAACTCGGCAGGATTCACTTTAACAAAATGGTTTTCGAACCACCCTAATTTTTTCGACAGTGATTGCGCTGAAAGGCCATTAAGTTTCAATGACAAAAAATCAACCAAAACACTAGGAATCTAATGGTTGCCGAAAGAGGAATTGTTCCGATTTGTTTTGGATGCCAACTTTAATGATCTGCGAGCCACTAAACGGAACATATTGTCAGTCTCCGCTCGTCTTTTCGATCCTCTTGGATTATTAGCCCCACTAGTTACCAAAGCAAAAATCTTATTGCAAGAGCTTTGGATTCAAAAACTAGATTGGGATGAGTCGATTCAATTGCGTCTCAACACTAGCTGGCAGAATTTCACAGCCAACCTACTGCAGCTCTCGTCAATTAGCATTCCTCGGTATGTAAACCTAGAGTCGACTGCGACATGCCAAATCCATGGCTTCTCCGACGCTTTAATAAGAGCGTACGGATGCTGCATATACATACGAAGCCAATCTGCTAGTGGTGTCAAATGTATGCTGCTTACTGCAAAGTCTAGAGTGGCTCCGCTGGAGATCAAGTCTCTTCCGCGTTTCGAGCTCTCGGCAGCACACCTTCTTGCCAAATTATGGTCACGAGTTGCACCAAAGTTTAGTCGACGATTCGAGAAAATTACATTTTGGACAGACTCTTAAATTGTATTGCACACTTAAAAACGCATCAATCTTCATTACAAACCTTTGTCGCAAATAGAGTGTCGGAAATCCAAGAATTGACTGACAATGTACAGTGGCGACATGTGCCAATGAAACAAAATCCTGCGGATTAAGTGTCTCGGGGTTGTAACGTGGACGAATTGAATAATTCTATATGGTTTGGCGGTCCACAGTTCCTCCTAGAAGACCCCGCTTTATGGCCAATTAACGCTCACTTTCAGCTCTCCCCAGAAAACGAAGCCTTAGAGAAGATGAAAAACGCTGTCACATTTTCTGCAAATGTGAAAGATAACGCTATATTGGAGCTGATTGAAAAATTCTCTTCTCATCAAAAGTTGCTTCGCGTGGTCGCATATTTATTACGATGAATCAGACGACCAAAAATGCCTACTGTGGGAAGAGCTCTGACGGCAGACGAGCTAAACTTGAGTTTTTTGAAAATTGTCCAGGTGATTCAACATTCTGAGTTTGCGAGTGAAATCCAAAAACTGACTGAAGGCACGACGCTACCCGCAAACTTGCAAAAACTCAACCCGTTCCTGCATGAGTACTCGGATATGTCGCTTTCCTTTAAATTAATCCGAGTAGGAGGTCGCCTATTAAATGCACCTCTCCCATACGGTGCCAAATTCCCATTATTACTGAATAAAAATTCGCATTTCGTTATCACTTATTTACAGTTCCTGCACTTTCGAGATCACCACGCTGGGGCAAAAGCGTTGGTTGCGCTTCTTCGAGAACGCATATGGCTAATTAATGTCAGAGAAGCTTGCAGTAGAACCTTAAGAAATTGTATACACTGCTTTTATTACAAGCCGAAGTTGCAAACCCAAATAATGGGAAATTTGCCAGTTGAAAGACTTCGAGCGTTACGACCCTTTCTGATATGAGGCGGAGATTTTTGTGGTCCCATATATACAACGTTAAAAATACGTGGTCGACCACCCGTAAAGACTTATATAGCAGTTTTCGTTTGCTTCACTTCAAAAGCAGTACATTTAGAACTAGTCTCGGACCTGTCTACTAATTCTTTTATTTTCGCCCTTAAAAGGTTCATTAGTTGCCGAGGGATGCCACAGAAAGTATTCAGCGACAACGCAATCAACTTTCTCGGCGCCGACCGCAGGCTGCGCGAGCTGAAGGAGGGCTTTCTAGCGCAAGCTCCAGAGCTAATAGAACTCGCAGCCGAAGAAGGATTCAGCTTCGGCTTTATACCACCCAGGGCGCCGCACTTCGGCGGATTATGGGAGGCGGCGGTGAAGTCCGCCAAGCATCTGCTCGTCCGCGCACTCGGCAACGCTCTACTAACGACGGAAGAGCTCTCAACGCTATTGGCCGAAGTGGAGGCCATCCTCAACTCTCGCCCCCTAGTACCTCTGAGCCAAGATCCCAACGACGGCGAGGCGTTAACCAGCGCATTTATTAATACGATGCTCCCTGCGGGCATTACCCCCAGAGAAAGTGCCAGTGGACCCAGTTCATTGTTGCGAGAGATGGCAACTTGTTTGCTGTCTCAAGTAACAGTTCTGGCGACAGTGGTCCAAAGTATACCTGACGGGCCTTCAGGAGCGCAACAAGTGGCTGCACTCCAAACTCAATATGCAGCTCAACGACCTCGTTCTTGTCCACGAGGACAACGTGCCGCCACAGCAGTGAGTAGTAGGGCGCGTCGTCACAACCGTCGAAGGGCAAGACGGCAAGGTGCGAGTCGCAGAAGTAGCAACCAAGACGGGCACGATTAAGCGCCCCATCCACAAACTGGCCGTCCTTCCACTGGATATTGAAGGAATCTGACCCTGTCAAGGTGGCCGGTGTTGCGTCAAGCGACAAAATATATATTTAAACCTAAAACTAAAATTAAGTAAATTGAATTAGAAAAATTATAAAATATTGAATTACAATAATATAATATCTTAATAATGTTAAATATACTCACCTTAATCTATTACCATAAGTTAACGAAATGAATTATACTTACCTCCTTTTTGTAAATACATACATACTAACATTCCAACTTTTTTTTCCCGTTAGCTTTAAGATTTAGGCTAAGTCATCTGCTGAAATAAAGAGAGGAATTGTTATTTGATCGCAATCGAAAACGCACGCGTTTCCCTTTTTTTCGCAGATCTTTCGTCGCAATATCCGTAAGTTCAAGTGTCCGGTACCAGGCAATTGGTTAAATTGTGCTAAGTGAATATTCTTTAAAATAAAAAAAAAAAAATATTCAACAAACACGCATCCCAAAACAATTTTAAAACAACTTTATTCCTCAAAAACGCTTGAGAATTTTCAACTGGTTTGATCTAATGAATGTCAGAGTGAGTGAGGGAACGCTTACACACTTACGGTTTGGCTTTGAACAAGCAAAGTAATGTACTGCAACAGATGATGAACAAGATATACATTTAGCTAAGTTGATTTTCCAGTTTTTGATTTTACTTATAATTTACAGGTATATTCCAAAGCAATAATGCTTTAAAATTGCTGCTGGATGACTTAAGACAGCAGTACAAAATTTATTACGCTTTGATCTACCGACTAAACCAGGACGTTTTAGAAAATTGTTTTGGCGTAATCTTCTTCGGTCTTCACGATCACCCTGACAGGAAGGAGTTCAAATATGTTCCTATATACTTGGTCACAACGATGCAGAA